>BPLR01015547.1:0-72477 GCA_021605095.1 Caerostris extrusa
TAAAGATTCAATAATAATCATAATAATAATCCCAACGATTCAATAATAATCATAAAGATTCAATAAGAATCATAATATTCATAAAGATTCAATAATAATTATAATAATCATAAAGAATGAATACTAATCATAATAATCATAAACATTCAATAATACTAGTAATAATCATAAAGATTCAATAATAATCCTAATAATCATAACGATTCAATAATAATCTTAAAGATTCAATAATAATTATAATAATCATAAAGTTTCAATAATAATCCTAATAATCATAACGATCATAATGAATCAAAATGGAAATAAATGAACAGGAAGAGTAATAGTTAATAGTACATACCACAAATGAACAGCAAAAAAAATGGTGAAAACAAAAATATCCATCCATAGTACCAAGCGGTGTAAACATCTTTCGGACACTGAAACACAACGGTCTGAAAAATCCTTTCGCCCCAGCGGACAGGGCGATTAAAAACGAATTGGTAAAACAGACCGGTGACTCTTGAGCAAATTGTTTACACCTGTCAAAAATTGTGGAATCTTTGGACATTTCGCAAGAACTATTGTCGAGAATTCAGCGTTATCGAAAAGAGGGAAAACACCGGACACAACGACTGCTCTTGAGCCGCTCCTGTTATCAAATGAACACGAAAACGTCAAATACTTGAAACGAAAGCGGAAGAATTGAGGCGAAAAGGAGTTTTTACTCCCCTCACAGCATACATTCTACAATCAAAAAATAATCTTAACCACATAAGATATATTGTATACTACTGTGTCCAAAAAGTAAACCAGTCAATTTAAAATTCCGAGGCTTATGGAATTTCAATTTTTTATTTTATTCAATTGAATTATTTATCATTTTTTTCTTTTAGGTTGCTGGCACTGTCCACGACATCTGTGTGAAATTTCACGTCAAAATATTCATTAGTGTTTGAGTGCTACGCTTGCCTTTATGGGACGCTGAAACTGATTCTGGCGATTTTTGAAATGTCTGAATTTATTGAACAAAAAACTTGCATTCAATTTTTGTTTGCAGAAAAGTATAGGATGTTGCGGAAGGCATTCGGTGGCAGGCATTCCTATGTCGGAAAGAAATGTTTACAAGTGGTATAAACAGTTCCAAAAAAGAAAGGCAGAGAACGCGTTGACGACGAAGAGCCCATCAACCTCAACCGACGAAGTTCACGTCCAAAAAATTAAAAATCTGGTGCTTGCAAACTGTCGATTTGCAATCAGAGACCTTGCTGCTGATGTTGGAATTTCAAAGGATCGGTCAATTCCAATTGGGCCTCAAACGCGTCAATCTCGATTGGTACCGAAAATACTGAATGCGCCAGCTCACACTGCAATGATTCTTCGTGACTTTTTCGCCAAAATGAAACCCATATCGTTCCACAACTCCCGTATTCACCGTGCGTTAAGAAGATTGGAAAAAAAAATTGGTATAAAGTGCATTGTGTCCGGAGGGGATTACTTTGAAGGCGATGAAATAAATTTGGAAGAAAATAAATAAAAGTTTATTGAAAAATAAGAATTGATCTTACTTTTTGGGCACTGTAGTATATATCGAGGATAGGAATGATAAATCCACAGATCAGAAATGATCTGAAGGAGATATGATAGAGAAAGGTGAATCCCCAGACGCCATTCTTGGAGTTATGCGAATCAAATTCTTTTCACACAATGTGAGTGCAATGCAGTGTGTCAATTTTAGGTAACGCTGAATTTGCTACTCACATACAGATTGTGATGGAAAATGATTCAAAATGGCAGACTAATATGAAAACAACAGGACTATATTTGTATTATTGTTACCTAATCCCCCGGTGCCCGAAAAACCTACAGCAGGTCCAAAGAACCCGTCGCAGACGAGACCTATGGGCAATGCCTAAGGGTAATATTCAGCTTCACCTTTTAATGAAGAACTACAAGGGCTGAAGACTGACAAACCCTCACGACAATGCTCTACGATCATATTAGACCGAGACTACGGCAAAGCAATTCCGAAAATCACTACAAACAACCATGGCACCGCCGAGGCTCAAACCCGAAACCTGTCACCGAGGCGCCAGAGCATTAATCCTTGGCCATTCTGGCCCAGGACTTAATTTATACATAATAGAAGTGTCAATGATATATGCAACTAAAGTTTCATTAACAAAATTATAAAAACCAAAACAAATTTAAAAATTGTAATATCAATGTATTATTAAAATATTAATTATCTTTGTACTTATAATAACAAACTTGATTAATCTTAAGAGAGAAAAACGGAAACAAATTCATATATAAGTGATGATAAATCTGACAAATAGTGGCGAAAAAGAAGGTTCTATTACACTCATGTCCATAAATTAAGGACAATTCAGAATCACACAGAAATTGACCTCTAAAATAAAAATTTTACCTGTAGAATTATCACACACATCTTGAAGAAGAATATGCACATTACAGGAAACCACCGGATGGCGTGGATAGTACGTCATAATGGCGAGAGTGTAAGAGAGGTATATAAGGAATGAGTGGCAAGAAGCAAAATTGTTCACAAGCGCTTTAAAGTCTTTCAGTGCAATAACCGCATAGTTATGGTAACAAAGCTATTTGGATGATTTTTACGTGGTAGAAGTATCGGACGACTGGAATGTGGACGTACCCAGCTGGAAGTATCGAGGGAACTTGGAATCTCCCAGAGTGTCATCTCAGGCTTTGGCATTATTGAAGCTTTTATGATTATTACGATTATTATTGAATCTTTATGAATATTTCAATTATTGTGAATCTTTATGATTATTATGATCGATAATCAATTTTCTTAATCATTTCATACTTTGGGTCCAAGCCGAGTCTCGCAATCTAAAGGACATTTAAAATATAATACATTCTTTTACTGAAATGAATTAAGATAAAATAACATATTTTATAATATAATGTAACACAATTACTGAAACATCTTATTCCTATAAAATGAATAGATATATTTTCTTTATATAATACTTACTGTATAGTAATATTATGTACATAGTAAACTAGGTTAAATTTTTATTGTGTTAATTTTAAGTATGAGAAATAATAATTAATTTTAAGTATAAGAAATAATAATCAATTTTAAATATATAAAATAATATGAAAGAATAATAATAGCGAATAGTCAATAAAATTTTTGGAAAATATACTGAATATTTTAACATTAATTAAGAAATTTTATCACGCAAGACCATAGAAAGTCTTGTATAAATTATTTTCGTTGTTTATTTTTTACAATCAACAAGGAACATATTTTTTATATATCAGAAAATATAAAATATCTTACAAACAGCACGAATTTGAGTAAATGACAAGCAAGATTCGAAATTGTCTTTTTGAAGATGTGGTGTTTCATTGTCCAAGAGATGTTTACACCGCTTGGTTACTATACTTGGATAATTTTTGTTTTTCACCCTTTTTGCCTTGTTCATTTTGTGGTATGTACGATTAACTATTACTTTTCATGTTCACATTTATTTCCATTTTGAATCTTTATGATTATTATTATGATGATTAATTAGTTTTTAAAATCATTTCATACTTGTGACCCCACGTTGGGACTTTTGCTCTAAATTTTGAAATATAATAAATACATTCTTTTACTGAAAGGAATTAAGATAAAATAACATCTATAATATAATGTAACTAATTACTAAAATAGCATATCCTGTAAAATGGGATATATATTCCCAGTAGATAATTTGTATAGTAATTTTTAAGGTTATATTAGCAGATATGACCCCATAAGGGCCTAGTTCAATTTATCATTTTATTAATTTTAGGGCTGACAACCTAACCGGTAAAATGAAAAACATTTCCTGTTTCGAAACTGGCTCTAGGCAGACAGTCTTGGCCCACCATGGGCTGCTGCGCCAATGATGATGATGATGATAAAGTAATGTATGAAATAAGTAATAATTAAATTTTCATGTAAATTGCAATACATTAATCAATAATATAAAAATCAATATTATTCATAAATAATAAGGAGATTAAATAAATTTTACTTTGAAGAAAAATGTACAGATGTGAATTTTTAATTAAAAAATAATGAAAATGTGATTTCTTGTAAAACCAACCAAAAGACTGACAATTAAGAGACATATTTTTTATTTATTTCGAAATGTAAAAATGGATTTTAAATATAACGAAATTCAGATCGGAAAAAAAAATATATTTAAATTTATGGAATATCCGAAAAAAAAAAAAAAAAAAAAATTTAAATATTATTATTTTAATTTTAAGAGAATTTTAAAACAATTCTTAATCCTTCTCACTCAAATCTTCTCAAATTATTTACTTATGAAAAAAACGAAAGATTAAAAATACATTAAATATCAATAATGTATCAAAAAGTTAAAAAGATGTGTTATGACGTCATTTCGTATTAGCAATTCTTTTGCAGACGATTTTAGATAGATGAAAAGCGAAAATATAAAAATAAAAAATGAGATTTTTATTTAATTAAAAAATAAATAATAAGATTTTTTAATAGTTACTAATTATGCATCAGATAAAAAAAAAGTTATAAATTCAGAGAACAATTCTTTTACAATTTTTAAGTTTTTAAAAAATTCAAACAGACACCAAATTTCTTGCTTTATATTTCGCCATTTTTCTCGCGGGAAAGTTTTGGCATTTTCATTCCCAGGAGACAGGAATGTATATTCTTTACACGTATATAATAACAACCCATCAATCAAATTTGACAGCAGATAAGCAATGTTGTGGGCAGTTATATTACATGAAATTAGTGTTTTGCACTAATGAGAACAACCGGTCACCCAAATCAAATAGCAGATATTCGGTATCATGTATAATGAGACTTAGAAATTAACGACTGTCTATGCGAAGGCCGAAATAACTATAGATTGAATGAAGTATACCATGAATTGTTCCATCGTGATTGGTGATAAACCACGAGTGGAGAAATCTCTACTCAATGAAGTAAAGGAAGCTGACTTCTCCTCTCTCTTGACGGATTGTCTTAAAAGGAGGTTTTTGGTGGAGAAGAGACAGAGTTTCGCGACGAATTGTGTTGTTTTTCTTTTTTTCTCTGAAGTGACTGAATAAGCTCGGAATTTCCATTTGACTCCCTTGTGGTTTCGTGCATCACGTCGTGTTATGCACCGTACTTGTGATCAAATTTTATTTTAATTTTTAATTTCTTTGTAGATTAGCACAGAGTATATTATTTGCATACATATATATACACTCATGTCCATAAATTAAAAAGATAATTCAGAATCACGCAGAAATTGAACTCTAAAATAAAAATTTCACCTGTAGAATTATCACACACATCTTGAAGAAGAATATACAAATTACAGGAAACCACCAGATGGCGCGGATAGTACATCATAATGGCGAGAGTGTAAGAGAGGGGTATATAAGGAATGGTGGCAAGTAAAATTGTTCACAAGCGCTTTAAAAGCCTTTCAGTGCAATAACCGCATAGTTATGGCACAAAGGAAGCATTGGATGATTTTTACGTGGTAGAAGTATCGGACGACTGGAGTGTGGACGTACCCAGCTGGAAGTATCCGAGGAACTTGGAATCGCCCAGAGTGTCATCTCAGGCTTTCAACGATTCCAAGATGATGGTAATGCTAGTAGATGTTACAGCACAGGTCGCCCCCGAGTTACAACGCCGAATGAGGACCGGTATTTAGCAGTTACTGTCAAAGAAACAGACGGAGCACAGCATCAGACCTGTCTCATCAGCTCTCTCCAGCTACCGGTACGACAGTTTCAAGGCAGACCGTGTACAAACGCTTAGGGCACATTGGTCTATATGCTCGTAGGCCTGTCAGATGTGTTCCACTTACCGAAACCTCACTATCGCCTGCGATTAACCTGCATGCATTGTGGACACCGCAACAGTGGTCTTGTGTGATGTTTTCCGACGAGTCCAAGTTTTGTTTGCATTCTGATTCTCGCCGGACTTTCATATGGAGAGTGCCAGGTACCCGTTACCACCAAGAGAACACCATTGAACGACACCGTTACTGTGGTGCAGGATGGCTAGATTGGGGAGGAATTATTCTTGGTTCCAGAACGACCTGCATGTTCAGAGTGTAACGATGACAGGCCACATCTATCGGGATGTCATTCTGGAACAACATGTACGTTTGTTTCGGGGCGCCATGGGTGCTGAATTTCTCTTTATGGATGACAACGCCCGTCCTCACCGTGCAAACATTGGAGACGGAATGCCTTCAATTGGAGGATATCACCGTATGGAATGGCCAGCATACTCATCGGACTTAAATCCAATAGAGCATGTGTGGGATATGCTTGGTCGACGAATTGCAGCGCGTCAACCCCCTCTCACCTGTCAACCTTAACTTCGGAGGGCATTGCTTGATGAGTGGTGTAATATTCCCCATGATCAGATTGATAATTTGATACTCAGCATGCCTAGGCGTTGTAAGGCCTGTATTGCATCGTCCGGGAGACATACTCCATATTAACCATCATACTAACCATGTTATACTGCTTTTGTAAATAGGTTCTTTTTTGAAATTTGCTCCAGGAGTAAAAATCGCAATTTTTATTAATTATGTCAAACGTATAGCATCTTTTTTTTAGCTCTTTACCTTTTGTTTAATAAATGGACTTAACAAATAAGTCAAATTTGTTTTGTTTCTGTCTCTTTCTTTTGCCTGAACTTCATTATCCTTAATTTATAGACATGAGTGTATTTATAAGCGTCCAAAAATAGTTGAAAATGAAAATCAAGGTCAGTGACTGCCTATAAGCGACTAAATATATAAAAGAACGCCATTCCTAGTGAAGCAAAGGCGAAATAGTGCGTCAAATTAAGACTAACCTTAATCTAGCAATCTGCATATTATATGACATTACAAATATTATTCATCTTCGCTTCCCTTACAATATACTTCAGATCAACCTAACTAGATTATATATATTTTATATATACAAAGTGATTATAATTAAAGTCCCACTTTCAAAATGCTGTTAAAAAAAAAAAGAACCAGCGTCACAATGAGTTCAAATTTAAACTGATGATACAGTACGGCATCAAAGAGTTTCAAAATATATTAATAGATGACGCTGTAAGCGGCATAATGAAAGTGAATTCGGCTGTCAGTGATATTTTGAATCGGAATTGACAACGTATTTGCTATGAGTTGCACATTAAACCAACTGTAGTGTTCAGTGTGCTTGATTGTTTCGGCTTTTTGACGGAAAAAATGCCTTCTAAGTCATTCAACAGTTGTGATACTGTTAGGGAAAGGCCATCCACCACATGAAGGTCATACCAAATTGGATGGAAAAATCAGTGGAACATTTTTTTGATGCGTACCGTTTCCCCCTTCTTCAAGTATCTTCAGTTCAAATTTGAACTCATTGTGACGAGTGGTTCTTTCTTTTATAGCATTTTGACAATGGAATTTTAATTATAATCCTGTATTTTGCATTTATACTATAAAATAAATCTTTTCTGCTGCGAAAACTTTTAAATCTTCGAACAACTCAATGTCAAGAAAATAATAATAAATTCCACTCTGTTGGTCTGCAGACTATCAGACTTGACTTAACTATGTACTTTGAGATGCTATCAGACTTTTTAATGGCAGATATTTAGCAAATATAATGTTGGTCTGGATTGATCACGGATGGAAGCCTTATGAATTTACAATTTATTTTTATAAAAGGCATCTGGGAATTTAAGTACATTTCTTCTTCTCCTCGAACCTAATGGAAGAGCTTTCCAGCTGATAGATTTATCGTATTTATCAGGATGGATTAATCTGTATAAGTCCAAAATATTATTCATCAAGCCCTCCGATGCAATAATTAATGTTAAATAAAACATTTAATAGAAATAAAAAAATGAAATCTTGTTATGACATTAATATAACATTAAACAAATATTCAACGACTCGTGGTTCAGTGTCAACGTGAGCATTAGGCGGAGGTTCAATCCGCTGGCGGTTTTGTTGTAGACACTGATTCAAAAAACGAGGGAGGCTCGATGGCGTTTGGGATGTTCAGCATCTTGCCTCATGACTCGGACTGCCGGATGGGAGCTTTCCGGATTTTCTCCCATACGATATTCAAATGCGGGGGTAGTTCCCCCTAAAAGTCCTCTCGGAAGGCACTTCTTTCCTTTTTCAGCGACACGGAGCCAAATCACACTTCTGTCTAAGGGTGCTCCATCATAACAGAAGCTGCCCCCTTCCATGAGACCACACGGGACTTGGTCTAGATGTTGCTGTCTACCAACCTACCAATCTAAGTAGGATAAGAAACAACAACAAATATTCAACAAATTATAATTAAAACCTGTTAATGATTTTAACACCTGCTGAAATGCTCTATCTGTTACATGTCTGCCATTAAAAAATCTGACATTCTACAGACCAACAGAATATAATTTGTTATTATTTCCTTTCCAGTGATGTGTTTTAAGAGTTAGCATTTTTTTGCCGCGTAAATTATTTATTTTATAGTATGGATTTACTCACAGACACTTTATTATTGTTAAAAGGCGAGTAGCATTTTCATTCAAGTACATTTTTTTTTTTTTCTCTTATTGCACTTGGTAAACAGCAACATCTGTACCAAGTGCAAGAACCCATGTAGTCGCATGAACGAGTAGCTAGCGCTCTGGCGTTCGGTACCACAGGTGTCGGTTTCGAATTCCGTGGTCGAATTAGTGATCGGAATCCACTTTAAGCCGTAGGTCCCAGTCTCATATGACTGTAGAGCGTCACAGAACCCAATCAGACTTTTTCTCGCCCACATCGTTCCGAAACTGTAAAGGGGCAACTCGGCGCTGGTACTCTGGTGTGGTGTAGTAGTAGTGCAGTCTCATGAAAGGAGAGAAAGGGAGGAGCAGATTCTGTTGTGATAGAGCACCCGTAGCTAAAATCTGACGATGAAGGGGAAGGAAGCAGGAACACGTTATCCAGAAATTCCTTCCAGGAGGACTTTTAGGCGGAACTACCCGCATTTGCGTATGGTATGGGAGAAAACTCCTACCAAGGAGTCCGACTAGCCTAATGAAGCAAGATGCTGAACAACCCAAAGGCCAACGAATCTTCAACAGTGTCTACAATGCCGCCAGTGGATGGAATCACCTTCTTAATACTCGCCAGAAGCAAGCATTGCCACTGAGCCACGTGTCGGTCACAAAATTGTACAACAAATATTTAATACGATATTTTTTGTTTTTCTTCATTTTATTTATTTATTATTATTATTATTTTTACATTATCATTTTTATTGTAACATTCGGTAATATTGTTGTATTACGCTATTTACGCACTAAGTATTGTTATCGGTCATCACTTTACTTTCGAAATAACGCCGTTAACCTATAACGCAGCTATACCAGTTGTCACTAGATGGCCACGTTCTAGTGGAGTCGCATTGTATTGGTTTTTGATAGCATACGAATGAAAAAAATCTCATTTTAGCATATTTACATTGTTGTACAAGCATCCGAATTTTTGACTTTAAAAAACTAACCTTCCGTAATGAAATTTTTCTGGATGACAATGAATATGAAAGTGAAAGTGAAAGCGAAAGTACAGACAACTCAAAATAAATGACCTTCAGGAAATGAGCGGTCGCATCTGACGTCCTCTCATTTCTGGAAGGTTCTTTTTTCTTTTTCCGCCTGAGGCAAGAACTATTAAAAGGGTGTTAACCTTTTCATTGCTGTTGAACTGCATGTAAGGGAATCAATTGACCTTCTGAGCAATGAGCGCTACAGAGAATTGATAAACCAAATCTAATCTGCATCTAAACTGCATGCCCAAAAAGTAAGACCAATTTTTTTTTTTTTCTTTTTTTTTTTCAAAAACTCTTTTATTTATTCTTCCAAATTTATTTCATCGCCGTCAAAGTAATTCCATCCGGACACAATGCATTTACGGCAATTTTTTTTTCCAATCCACAATGCATGCTAAAAACTCATCGGCAGGGATGGCCTTCAAAACGCTCGCCGTTTCACGTTGAGTCGATTGAAGAGGTCTTCAATCGACTCAAAACGGTGTCCCGGAGTGGTCTTTTGAGTTTAGGGAATAGCCAGAAGTCGCACGGTGTTAATACGATGGTTGTGGAACTATAAAGGTTTCATTTTTGGCGAAAAAGTCCCAAAGAGTTAATGCAGTGTGAGCTGGCGCATTCAGTGTTTTCGGTACCAATCGAGAGGTACCGTTTGAGGCCCAAAATGGAATTGTCCTATCCTTTTGAAATTCCAACATCATCTGCAAGGTCTCTAATTGTAAATCGACGGTTTCCAACCCCCAAATCTTTAATTTTTGGACGTGAGCTTCGTCGGTTGAGGTTGACGGTCTACCAGAGGGCTCTTCGTCTTCAACGCGTTCTCTGCCTTCTTTGAACTGTTTATACCACTTCTAAACATTTCTTTCGGATATAGGAATGCTCACCGAATGCCTTCTGCAACATTCTATACGTTTCCGCAAACAAAATTGAATGCAAGTTCTTTGCTCAATTAATTCAGACATTTCAAAAATCGCCGGAATCAGTTTTAGCGTCTCACAAAGCCAATCGTAAGTCAAACACTAATGAGTATTTTGACGTCAAATTTCACGCAGATGTCAAGGACCTAAAAAAAAAAAAAAAATTGAAATTCCATGAGCCCCGGGAAGTTTACATTGAAAATTGTCTTACTTTTTGGACACAGTTGTATATAGTAATTTCAACCTCTTATCACGTTGTTTTCTGAATTCAACAAGTGACTCTCAACTGTGAACGATCCCAAAGGACAAAAACGATATATTTACAATATAATAAATCACAGAAGCAGTATATTAAATATTAATGCTCAGCATTTTAACAAACAATGAATAAAAGAAGACATAACACCCAAGTTTACATGTCAGGCTATTTTCTTGTCATAATTTAACTATGAAAATTGTGGGCCTGGGTAATGAGAAGGCTCTTTAAAAAAGGAACAACCATCACACAAACCTTTTAAAGCATTAAGTCTTTTCACTCGATGAAACTGATGATCCGAGACTTTTTCGGAACATACTGATAATCTACTTGAATTACTTCTAAAACCTGGATTTTAAACATCCCTGATCAGGGCCTGAAGGTTTAAAAGTGGCCCTTATCAGCTCTGACGGGCCATGATTATATGGTCAATCATCTTTTTCGTATGAAAATATTTCAAGCCCAAAATGCATGCTCTGGATGTCTTGAGTGGACATGGATTCATCTCACCTTTCCGTTGCCCTGCACTGGTCTCATATGACTGGTCGTTACGGAGCATAAGTCAGACACTATCGATTACCTACGATTCTCCGTCACAATGTTCTTTGTGTTCCTTTTCATTCTTATTTTATTACTTATTGTAGTTCTATTGGAAATGGAAAAAAAATATGAAAATCGTAGGCCGGTAACCAAATGAAACACGTGCAGGCCAATCAGTAAGGCATCAGTCACAACGAAATTACGAAGATTAAGATTGCCCAAAATAATGACGAATATATAACGACAATGGAGCCTGATGACCGAGTTGTTGTTCAGTAACAACTAATAATGATGTTGCTGAATCATGTTGAACTACAAAGATAATTTTTTAAATATGTGTTTGATTAAATTTTAAAGTAACATGGGTCCTGAGGGCTGAGTGACAAGCGCTTGGTAACACATGTTCCGGGATTCGAGTCCCAGCAATACCATGAATTTTTGTAGTGGTTCAGTATCTACTTTTAAACCATAGGTCCCGGTCTAATATGACTGCAGAGCATTGAGCGTAAGGCTGACAACCCTACCCCATAAAAAGAAAACATCCCCTGTCTCGAAATCTGCCACAGGGGATTGAGGATTGACTAGCAACCTGATGGCCAATTGACTATCGCTCTGGCCTTTGGTACCACAGGTTTAGGGTTCGAGTCACAGCGATGCTATGGATGTTTGTAGTGGTCCAGAATCCACTTTAAGTGTTGTGGGGGTAGTCATTGTCACTCGCGTCTGTAGCATATCTTCAAAGCTATACCTGCCCCCTGGGCTGTCTGAATGAGTAACAGCGGTGCAACCCTTGCTTATGGCATAAAGATTAACTGTCTTTGTATTGCCAGCTGCATTAGAACAACATATAACGATAATAAAGTAACTTTTGGAAAACGGAAAAACTAATGATTTTAAAATCCATGATGATATTTTGTTTAAAATCGTAGACGGCAAAGAACTGTTAGTGGTGTCTCAATGCAAACTTAAATAATAAAGCAAGAAAATGTCATTTCACCAAATCAAAAACTGAGAAAATTTTCCAATTAGATTATTATTTCCCAAAATTAACAAGTACAGTTCAAAAATGTGTTAGTGAACTGTATTCATTGTATTCTTGTAAATATAAAACGTGACAAAGGCGAAGGTTTTTAACCTAAAAGGTGATACGCCACTAAACACGTACCACGTCGATTTTTTAAGTTCTCTTTTATCTACCAACAAAAATTATAATAGATATTCACAGTCACAGATGCATTTACTAAATTCACTTAGATTTATCCTGTAAAATCAACCTCTACTACTGTGCCCAAAAAGTAAGACCAATTTTTTTCCAAAAACTCTTTATTTATTCTTTCAAATTTATTTCATCGCCTTCAAAGTAATCTCCTCCTGACACAATGCATTTCTGCCAACTTCCTTTATTTCACCTATTCGTTGAATCTCTTCAATCCACTCAAAACGTTGTCCCCGGCGTGATCTTTTGAGTTTAGGGAATAGCCAGAAGTCGCACAGTGTGAATACGGTGATTGTGGAACAATATGGGTTTTCATTTTGGCGAAAAAGTCACGAAGAATCAATGAAGTGTGAACTGGCGTATTCAGTGTTTTCGGTACCAATTGTGATTTGAGGCTCAACATCCATCAGGCTCAACATCATCAGCAAGGTCTGCTAATTATGAATGAATGCACCAAATCTTTAATTTTTTAGATGTGAGCTTCGTCGGTTGAGGTTGATGGTCGACCACAGGGCTCTTCGTCTTCAACGCGTTTTTTTTTTACCTTCTTTGAACTGTTTATACCACTTGTAAACATTTCTTTCCGATATGAGAATGCTTACCGAATGCCTTCTGCAACATTCTATACGCTTCCGCAAACAATATTTAATGCAAGTTCTTTGCTCAATTAATTCAGACATTTCAAATATCACCGAAATCAGTTTTTAGTGGCTGACAAAGCCAAGCTAACTCAAACACTAATGAATATTTTGACATCAAGATCCACACAGATGTCAAGGACAGTGCCAACAACCTAAAAGGAAACCAAAATTTTTTTTTTTTTTTTTACTTTATATTCACTTTTACGAAACATATTTATTTTATAATAGCCAAAGTTGACAAAAGTCATAAATTTCAGATGGCAGTAGCAAAAAATGCGCAGTACTTTCATTTCTGCAAGTTATTCATGTGAAGAGGTTTTGACGTGATGATGACCGCACGACGATAAATAACAGACTTTTGCGGAATGTTATTCTAGACGCATGGGCCGTGCCATTTCGGAAATCGTTATTTAACATTCCCAGATCCACTGTGTCAAAATGCCCCAAGTATGAAATTTTTTAGTGGTCGACCGCCTGACATAACGACCGAGACCGGCGACGTCTGCAAACAGTAAATAAACTCTTATAAAACACTTAGTCAAATGAAATCAATGTGGGATACAAAGGGGACTTGTCTTATGAACTTGATTTACTTTCTTGGGCTTTTTGCAGTAAAGACCGATCGAGTGCCTTTACTGACAGAACATGCTTAATGCGACTCTCGTGGGCACGTGAGCATATCGGTTGGTCCCTAGATGAATGAAAAACCGTGGCCTGGTCGATGTTTCACGATTTCAGTTGGTAAAGCTGATGGTAAAGATCCCACGAAGCCATGGACCCAAACTGTCAAAGGCACTGTTTGGTGGTTTGGTTTTTTTTTTGGACTTGGTCCTCTGGTGCGACTGGACCGAACATTGACTGGAAAAATGTTCAGCTTTAGAGATACTTGCAGCCATTCATGGACTTCATGTACCCAAACAACGATATTTTTATGGATGACAATGCGCCATCAGCGGGCCACAACTGTTCGCGATTGGTTTGAAGAACATTCTGGACAATTCCCAATGATCTGGCCACCTAGATCGCCCGACAAATCCCATCCGAGCATTTATGGGACATCATCGAGAGTCTGTTCGTGCCCAAAATCCTGCACCATCAACGCTTTCACAATTATGGACGTCTATCGAGAAGCATGGCTCAATATTCCTGCAGAAGACTTCCAACGACTTGTTGAGTCCATGCCACGAGTTGCTGCACTTCGCCGGGCGAAAGGAGGGACGACACGATATTAGAGGTATCCCATTTTTTGTCACTTAGTGTATAACCAATGTATTAAAAAAAAAGCATTATGTGTGCAACCCTTATGTTCTAATATTAACTGTCGAAATTATGAGAAAAATTAACTTTGATTTCAAAATTATATTTTTGCGAATATAGGAAATTGCCGTTTTATAAGTTTACAGTTGAATTATGAATTGATGATGCGCGCACATCTTGGAACATCTAATAAAACAGTTTCTATGTTTCACTTTAAGTGACCATCCCTAAATATGCACAGTTGCTTGTTGATAGCAGAGTAAACCAGACTCTTAGTTGAAGTTGTTAGAGCTTTTGGTTTAACTTACACCTGCTAATCGTTTTTCTAAAATGAAATTGACCAAACACAAAATATAATGGACGCTAATCTTGCAACACCAATTACGATATGCAAATACCCAAATTGAGATCGATTTGCAAAAGCTAAGTGAAAAAGTGGAGAAACAAATATCGCACTAGTAAAATAAATATTTTTTATTGATTTCATTTATATTTATATATTTTGTATATTTCCTTTTTAGTGTTATATATTTCTTTACAATGTGATTATTATTATATTATCTATGTTTATATGTAAAAATAATATTAACACAAAAATAATAACTCATTATATTTCTATTTCTGACTCCAAAAAAATGTCATGTGTCTAAATCTAATATGGCGATATATAATTTTATATGCAACCCGCAGTTTTGATGCCTTTCAAAGTGGCCCGCAAGATCATTTGGATTGGTCACCCCTGCATTAAACAGAAAACTAAAATGCAAGCTAATTTAGGGATTTTGTAAGGGAAATTTCACATCAATACGATTCATTGCATTTTTAGGAGTTAATTATAATAAAAGCAAATTTTTAAAACAGAACAGGCTATTGTAACTTTATTTTACAAAGTATTAATCTAAAACATCACTGCATATCAAAAGAAAAAAAAAAAATTTTTTTTTTGAAACCATGACAGTTAGAGAGAGAACTATTTTGTCAGAAGTAGAATTGACAAAATAAATGTAAGAATGAAATTTTATGATACATCCTAATTTATCTTATGCTAAAAATTAGTTTATTTTTATAGTTAAATACTGGTTTTATAAAGTTGGCAATTCTGTTTATATTAATTGAATAAAAATGGAAAAAATGTTACAACTTAAAAAACAGTGAAAAGAGAAATAGCTAAAAATTATTAAAATAAATATTTATTTTAGAAATTACATACTTTATGTATTTTTATAGTTTCGCAAACAACAACAATAAAATTTCAACAACTTGGAGGGAAAAAAACAAGGCACAGTAAAATGTCTTGCTTACATAATAGCATTTACATTAAAAAATGTCCCAAAATTAAATAAATTATACTTAATTATTAAAATTATTAGTGATTGAGAAATCAAATAATTTTAAAAGATGATGCATATAAAAATTATTCATACATTTTATCTAAATATTTACATCAATTTTCTTATAAATATTATCACTAAACAAGAAATAATTGTAAAAAATATTGCACAGAATTTAAAATATTTGAAAATTTACTATAGAACCAAAATTTAAAATATTTGTTATATGAAAATTCATAACTACTATAGAACCAAAATTTAAAATATTTGTTAAAACCATATGAAAATTCAGAACTACTATAGAACCAAAATTTAAAATATTTGTTACAACCATATGAAAATTCAGAACTACTATAGAACCAAAATTTAAAATATTTGTTACAACCATATGAAAATTCAGAACTACTATAGAACCAAAATTTAAAATATTTGTTACAACCATATGTGAAAATTAAGAACTACTATAGAATCAACAAATAATAAAGCCTATATCAATAATAATAAACGATTCGAATAACCCAAAATTATAATAAAAGATTTTTTTTATCATTTCAGAATTTTTATTTACTATTTAAACTACAAGAACATCAGAAATAAACACAAAAGAGTTTAAGTACGGTACAATGAAGTTTTTATATTTATACAAAAATTGTATTATTTATTCATTTAAAAAACATTTAAACAAAGTATTTAAACTAAAAATATAAACAAATTATGAAAATTCCCATTTTTTTTTTTAAAATTAATGGTAAAAGCTTTGATAGGTAAAAAGCTTCTACAAAAATAAAATGAGCCTGTAAAAGTAATACAAGCAAGATATCAAAATTTTCTTTTTTGAAATTTCAATAAATGCAATAAAAATTATCATTAAAATTAAGAATATATAAAACTTGTTAGTCCTTAGATTCCCAAGTGAATTATTTATAAAAGAAAATTAATGGGTTTCATTAGTATTATAGAATTAATTAAAATTTACTCAAAGTTTAATAAATAGTTTATTGAATTGAAAATTATCTTGTATAAGTGTTTGTACAAAATCTTCCACTTTACATATAAGATCATTAAAAATCTTTTATACACATACAATTCAGATTCTGCTTATTAACCTTTTACATACATTCATAGTGGCCAACAAATTTTGCAAAGATATGAATTTTGATTCATGGAAATTTTTTAAATCGGATTGATTGATTAATAGTACTTTGAATTACATATGACTTACAAACATAAATTGCAAATGAAGTCACATATACAATTCGCATTGCTATGTTAACCATCCTTTAATTTAAAATTTTTTTTAACATCATGAGCTATAATAATTAACTACAGATTATTTATAATAAACTTTCATCAAAGGAAATTCTACCCATGTAAATTCTCTATATTTGCAGGATTTTGAAACAAAAAATTTAGCCAAATTTTCAAAAAATAATATTATGTAGACCATTTTATGCAAATTATTGATTACTTATTTAGTAGGTTGGAATTACAATATCAACGTTTCTTTCAAATAATTACTATTCTTAGAAATTTCAATATTATCTATATCTTGTTCTATTGTTCACAATATCAATCTATTGTTCACTCCTCTTAGGTTCACTTCATGAATAAAAACTGTTTGTAAACTATCAAATTTCACTGCTTATATTATCAAATACAAGGAAACAACATTATAGATTATATAAATCATGTCAAAGACCTAAACAAAATACACTAAGAATCATCAAACAAGGCAAAAAAATTTAATATAATAAACAGAACATATAGGTAAATATTTAAATCATACCAAACTTGTATATCACTCCATAAGAAAAAAATGCAAGAAAGTAAATGACAACATGACATTGCCAGTTCGTTAAATTATACTTCAGCTGTTTTCATGGTGTACATATTGCACTCACATTGTCTCTACACAATGTTCAATTTGTGGCAACAATTTTTTTTTTTTTTCTTGAATATGTGCTTCAGGATACATAGAAATGAACTGCTGACAATAAACATTGGTATTTTATGATAAACTAAAAGTTAGATTATGATTTTAAGTCTTAAATTAAGCTTTAACTGACCATAGAAAATTATTTCTGTATATATAGTAATAAGAAAGACAAAACTGTCAATATTTTAAAAGAATTTCAGTATTTGTAAAAAAAAATATCATGAGATTTTTTAAGAAAGATTAAATTACAATTGAGAAAAATTTTTTTCATAAAGCCCTTTTTCTTTTCATTATAAAAATATTAGCATAATAATTATTAATATTTCATAATAATAATAATCATTTAAAACTATTTTTCAATAAATAAATCTGCTTCATAAAATGCCCTTCCTCTGTTTTAGGTTTACAGGGTAGGGAAAAAAAATCATTCTTCATTAGCAATATTTTAGACTGAATATCTATTTAGACAAAATTTTATAGACAACATTTTAGACAAAATAAACACCTTCATTTATTAGAGATAGGTCCTTAAAGACACTAATGTATGGCAACTTTTATTTCTCTCTACCTATTTTCTTAGAATGTAATTAATGTCAGCAATAATTTTATGCTATCACCTGAAATATGCATTATAATTTCAGGTGCATATTTTCAAATGCACTACACATTTTGAATCTGCTTTATCACCAGTTTCAGTAGATATGTATTTGAATGATGGTAGATAAATATCATGCCTTCACAAAATTACTAATCCTTATCACCTCAAATTAATCTGTTTAATTCCTTATCTGCTCCAAGAAAGAAAATAAAACAAAACATTACCAGCTCATTAAATTACACATCAGCTGTTTTCATTACAAAATATTTATTGGTTATTATTATGACAACATTTTCAATGCATAATTAATATATCATACAAATAAACAAGGTAAAGACTCGCAACAGCATAATAATATTGTTCAACTGACTTATAAACTGTGTTTTACGAATATCAGTCTCGATGGCTTTCTCATCAAATACCTTATGTGTTTATACATAAAAATCAGATCAATGATATTCAATAGAAAAAGTATATAATCATGATGAGCAATCAATCTCACTATAAAATATACATTTAAAAGAACATTTCATTTTAAAGTAGCATCTTAACAATTGTTCTTGTACATTAAGTGATGATATTGCAATCCAAAATATGGAAATTTAAAGAAAATAGAACACAAGATGAAAAGTAATATATCACAAGAAACCAAAAGTCATAGAACAGATCAAGCAAAAAAAAAAAAAAAAAAATTATATATTTCTATATATAAAACTTTATGGTCTTAAAAAATCTAAAGAGTCTACAATTAATGCACTAGAATATTTTATTTAACTTTTACACTTAGGATATATCTATATATTCTATGTAAATGTCTTCAAATAAAACTTATCTTTCCAATAAAAAAAAAAATTTATATCAATATTAAGCTATAAAAAAAGGAAAACATTTATCTTTTTATATAAAATAATATTTTGTATAATAATTATTTTTGTCATAGAAATCACATTATAGATGAGCTATATATTTAAAACAATAATTTTTTTCTTAATTATAAAATATTTAATTAATCAATCAACATGAGCAAATACCAAAAATTTTACTTCATATAAATTCTATATTAAAATATAACTGAAAACATATTTTGATGATAGCATGAATAAACTAGATAAAATAATTTAATCATCACGCATAAATAAGAAATAAATTCTAACAAATAGAAGAGAATCTAAAGAGAAGGAAAACTACAATAAATAAAATGTTTTATCACAGTTTTTATTTTTAATTTGTAATGGAATATCTCCCCCCATAAATTACATTTTTGAGCAATATTTGGTTTCAAAATATGTATAACAAGGAATGTACGATCTGAAAATAATACTTTTCTGAAATCTTTAACTCTTTACACTTTGTTTTAAAAGTAATTTAAATTTCTTAACTAAAACAATCCAAGGTGCTTAATTACTTAATTGCCTGACATCTAGCAGCTTGTTCAAAACGATGCCAAAATATATTAATGAGGTTGATTTTATTAATGGCTAAATATTTTAAAACAATAGCTAAAGGAAAAGAAAAAAGCAATCTCCAATGAAGTAAAGCTATTTAACACTTTCAAAGATAAATATTTTTAACAATTCTGCTTCAAACAATAAATGTCAAATAAAACAAAATGATTTTATAAAATACTAATTTTTGTGAACAAAATCTTTTAACAAAATTTTTAAAAATTGGAGAATAACAAATGATAACCTAAGCTGAACTTTTAAAAATACAATGTTTATGTTTCCTTAAAAAGCTGGAACAATAATTAAAATATACAACTTATGCACAATATAATTATAATAAAAGATGGCTAATAATTATAATATATATTAAAGGAACTTGACTAAAACTTTTTTATACATCACTTGTTTTAATACTTTAACATTTGATACGTTTTCACTGTAAAAATACTACTATTTCACTGTAAAATATACTTTTCATTAATCACAGCTAAAGTAAATCTTTTAAATATATATTAACAACCGGCATCAAATAGAAATTATTTTAAATACTCTAACTTATCACTTTACTCATTCACGAGTATTTTTTAAATGCATGTCTTAAATAAAAAAAAAAGAAAGCAAAACACAAGAATTGATAAAATGAGATTATAATTTGTATATATACTTTGAGCAGGTAATAAATGCAGTCTTATAATTGAAATAGTATTATAACATAAAATATATAATATATTTCAACAGGAGTCAGTATAATTGTATAAACTTTATAAAACAAATTTGTATAGTACTACAAACAGAAAAGCTATTATTTGATTATCATTCAAATATTTATTGTATAATCAATCCATCCACTGGTAAATTAATTAAACTATTTAGTATGAAACTCAAGGGAAAATTAGAATTCAAAACATTGAAATCTGGCTTTGGGTGACAACACAAACATTGAGGTGTAAGCATTTTATAATTCCCCTGAGTGCAAAGGAAGGAAAAATTTCATAATATTTTTCATGACTTCAAAAAGAAATTAAGCTTCACTCTTTATATAAAGCAAGCATGCAAAAACATCACAGTGACAATAATATCTTCTTTCTATACATTCATATTACCACCTTAATAACATGATTAAAATCATGGTTTAAAACTTTTCTATGAAATACAAGGCTTTCAAAGTCATAGAATAATAAAACAAATACAAAATTAATCTTCAATTTTTATAAAATAAGCTACTTTATCCAAAGGCACAGAATAGTTATAGATCCATTTCCCCCCTAGTCTACTAGTACCAAACAATTCATCTCTCCATCTACCAGGCGGAAGATAAACATCTCTAGATCTTTTCCCTTCTTCTAAAACAGGTGCAACAATCAAATCATTACCCACAGCAAATTGAGAATCAATTATCTGAGCATTGGGATCTTTAGGAGCAAGCCACCACAAAGGTCTCACAATTGGAGCACCACTTTCATGGTACTCATTGATTACTCGCTTTATGTACTCATTGGATTGTTTAGGTTGCAAAATGCGCTCAGTTCTCACTTTGAACATAAATTTGGCAGCTTTTATGACATCCAAGTCATAATCGCCTGGAGGAACTGATAATTGGACAACAGGCATAAATGCAGCAAGTTGTAGCCATCGTATATAAAGCTCTTTATCAGGCATAGTGGTATTTGATGAAACAAAAACATCTCCACCAACAGATCCAGGGTTTACAAGTGGGTAACCTAGTAGGCCTAAAGTTAAAACAGCAGGTATTATAGATTTCAACCCAGTTGAAGCATCCCATGTGGAAGTACGGGGAGCTAAGCGAACAAATGCAGAAATATGCTGAGATTGAAATCCAACAGAAACACCAAGGTAATTACTAGTTTGTGATGCTAATTTCAGATAAAGTGATAAAAAGTTATCAGGATTGACAGTCATTGAATAAAAATAATAATAAGGTGGGAGAAAAGTTGATTGTCCTCCAACAAAAAGGAAGCCATCTATTCCATGATTGGTTTTTACATCTATTATGCGATCATAAAACCATTGTTCTGAAGTATTGCGTGTTACATCAACTATAGCACAGACATCATTTTTCCATCTAGTTAAAAGAGGAACTTGACGCTTTTTATCAGAAACAAAATAATGTTCATCTGTTGCATTAGTAAATACAGAAGCTCCAAGACATATATATGGATGTACAGCCAACAGTACTTTGAATCCCTTATTATGTAAAATACTTAAAATTTCTGGAGGATTTGGAAACAAATGGGGGTTAAATGTAAGATCTCCCTCAACTTCTTGCCATTTTGTATCAATCAACAAAAACCCAGCAGGAAATCCATGATCCATTATATGGTTTGAATAAGTTTGAAGAGATTCTTGAGTAAGGGAATATTCAAGTTTCGGAGCTGTAGCCCATATTGGAACTTCTAAAAATTCCATTGATATATTAGCCCGTTTAAAATCTTTATCCCACATACCTTTATGTACCTGCCGCATATCAGAACCTGTACAGATCGTATAATCTAAATGAAGATCAGAATTACTATCATGATATGGAAAATTTTCAAATTTGGCCTCTAAGCATAAGTGATCTCTTCTTGTTTTATTTAGGCTCACATATAATGGTATATCAGGTTCAACCATAATAGCAACTCCTTCAGATGAAAGCCAATATCTTTCCAAGATAGCACCATAATCGTTTTGCTCTAAATCTCCAGTTACAAATGGTTGAGGTTCTTCAGCAATACCTGATAATGGCCATGAGATATTTTTCACTTCTCCCATTCCATACCAATGGGCATTTTTCAAACTAATACAGTCCCTCAAGGTAGTGGTAGGAGAAAGACTTTCCCAGTGAACTTGATAACAACTCATAACTTCAGTATGACTATAATTTATATGTAATCTGGCTCTATATTTCCATTCCTGACAAATATTTGGGCCTCTAGTAGGGTATAATAATTGACAATCAAAAGACTTTAATTCTGGAGGAATTCGCATTCCAACATCTACTTTCAAAATTTCTTGTCCATCAGCTTTTAAAAGATGTATGATACGTAGAGTCTCATGAAATCTAATTTTGTCTCCAAAAGCTAGTTGCATCATTTGTCGCTGGTATAGATACCAAGTAAAAGTCACCAAACCAATTATGCTTCCAAAGAGAAATATTAATACCATCCTAAACCTAAATTCTGGAGTTTTACCTTTTTGAACAACTGCAGATACTCGAGCAGCCTGAAAGAAGAATATGTTAAGTTTAAGACAATAAAATACGTATAAAAGGAAATATTTATATAATTAATAAATATATTAAGTGAAATTTTTTATGCAAAAGTCATATAGTTTAAAACAAGTATTAAAAATGAACAAGAAATTAAATATATATTATATGATTTTGTTACTGACTTTTATTACTTTAATCAATTCCTTTTTTTTTTTTTTTAAATAATGGGTTTCAAATCAAAGAAACTATTCACATAAGATAAATTCTATATTGGAAATAAAGATTTCATGTAATATATTAATTTAAAACTGAATAACTTAACAAAGATTTTTTAAGATCTCAAAATACAATATTAGCAAATAATTATTAAATGATATTATATATATTTAAAGATTTGACTCCAAAAACACTAGAATTATTTTTTTGGAGTAAGTCTATTTTCGACTTACATAGTAGAATGACATATTTCACATCCACTTATAAACTATAATAAATTCAAATATATTTAAAGAAGTAAAAACTAAAAGCAGAAACATGTAACTGGAAGAAACCCAGAACTAGTTTTAACAAATTTATCTTTCCTTTTATTATGATTTTTTTTTTTTTTTTTTTAACTATAGAGACAATATCTGCAAGATAATCTTTATGAGATACATAAGAATTAAAAATTCATTATTTCTTCAAACAGACAAAAAAATATCACAATGTGTGAATCAAAATATATGTAATGTTGTTGAAATGATTCCACAATATTATGCACCATAACATAAAAAATTAATATGCCATAGATGAGAAATAATAACAGTTTGAGAAAGTAAACCGGATAGAATATTAGCAGTAGACCAAACTTTTCCTTAAAATAAAAAATTTAAAACCATTAATAAGAAAGATGAAGCATAATTATTGTATCCACATGCATAATTTGCTGTATGTTACAAAATAAATTGATTGTACAAAACTTTCTTCATTAAACAAAAAACTCGTATAATTTTAAGAAAATAAAGAAATAATAAGAAATCACAAGAAAATAGATGTTGATAAGTGAAAAAAATGTGACTAATGTAACTGACTATTTTTACTAATGTAACAAGTACAATATCCATTGAATGAAAAAAATTGATAAACAGCATCTATTCAATATTCCCTTTTAGAAATATTACAGTTCTTTTTAAATGTTGATAATCCAATCAACAAATGGACTGAAATGTGCAAACATTTGATCTAGTTACTAATAATTGTGTAAAACATAAATTTGTGGAATTATATGTCTTAAAATAATAATGTACTATGCCAATAATCAAATTAAAAACATAATGATGCTCTGCAAACATTGGATCTAAATCCAAGAGAAAAAGTTTGATGTGATATTAAAGCAAAATATTTGTAAACATGTACATATAACAAACAAGCAACTATAAAAATATTTTATTTCTTAAATATTTAATAGCATTTATCAAGTCTGTAAGTTTACATGGTACATATTATCATCAGTATATGAGTACAAATGCTAATTAGTTTCATGTTGTACAATATTTTGACATATACACAAATTATGTTTTGTTGGCAAGTTATTTCAAATGTCTATTACATTTGTTGATTTCCTATAAATTGATTTTGTTAAATATATGATAAAGAAGAAATAATATTTTCTTTTTTGTTTAATATCCTATTTGTGCTTATATAAAAAGTACAGTTAAGCATCTTTAGCATCAAGATGTTGAGCAACAAAGTGACAGAGAAGACAATTGTTTTGACTTGTTTGCACCAAAGCAACCACAAATCGTTTTTAAACACATCAGGTTTCAGTTACTCCTGCAATCCTTATTGGCTCAACTCAAGTCACATAATATTCCAAGCATTTGAGAATTAAAAGTTAGCTAATTTCGAGCAATTGTTTCAGGCATTGGTGTTGAGGCTTGCGATTGCTCAAAGCTTTACACTTCACCTTCAACTTGCAACTTATTACTTATAATCAACTAAAATTTACTTGATCACAGTTTAATTAGTAACAAAAATGACATTTTCTCATTATTAGAATTTGAGAAATCTATACAAATAATATAATATATTAGACCCTTTTAATCTAACACCCATGTCTGATGCACCCGTATAAATGAAAACGATGCACCACTGAATCATTCTTCACTGTTAAAACTTGAACTCCCCTCCCCCTATTTCATCTAACTGAATTCTTATTTTAACCTTCAATACTTTGTTTCTCTAACTTACTATAACTCAACACTTTAGCTTAATATGTACATAGGTATTTATAATGATATAACTTGATTAGTTTACTGCAATTTGTATTGCTCTTTTCCCATGCCTAAAAGTAAAACACCTTTGAGGACTATCCAAAATTCTATGGGAATTGATGGAATCTACCTGGCGCAATTAAGGAGAATCCTGACAGCTAGATATCAGGTGTTTGGAAAAAGGGATGTATATAAAAAGACAAAAAAAAAAAAAAAAAAAAATGAAATATTCAGACTATCGACAGAGTATCAAAATGAAAGTAACTAGGTTTTAGAATCTTTATGTCTAACTTAAATAAAAACATAAATTTCAGAAAATTTGACTGAATACTTGGCTTCTTCCAAAGGGCACCAACAGACACACAAATTACACTGTCCTGTTGAAGTGGAGGATGTTCTCTTTATATTAGAACATTGATTGAAAGAATCAAAAATGTCAACAAGGTGGCTAAAAATTATGAAAAGAATTTCCCTGGCTAAACTTATAATATTTCCCTCACTTAAGGCTACTAATTATATCAGTTTCTGGCTTTCTCCCTGCTCAGAATCATTGTATGTGTACAATATACATTATTAAAAACACTTTTTACCAGTTAGTTAATATGAAAAAAAATACTATATTTTTAAATTTAATTTTAAAAATAGAATGAACATCCTAAAAAATCTATTAAAACAGTATATTACAGTAATCTGCTGAAAAGCCTCAAATTACTACAAGATAATCACTTACTAAAATAAATACAGATCAATTATTTCATACATCAATATTATTAAGAGGATTTACGTGGTTTATTTTAACAATTATCTTCTTTTAAAAATTTGTAAAAAAAAATAGCAAAAATGTCACAGTGAATAGCTATTCTCTCTGAATGTATTTTTTAATGGCGACACCGTACCATTGAATTTTGCTTTTCTCCTCACGTATACTACACATAAAGGAAACCCAATTTAAGAGAAGAATTAGGAATTAAACACAAATAAATTAAAGTACGCATTCAAAGCAAATGCTAAATAATACTTGATTAAATAATGTAGGCTACTTAAAATATATAAAAATAATTCATTAAAATTAATGTCGAATAATTAGATACATAAGTAGTGAATTCCAATCAATGTAGATGCTAAAGGATTGTGAAATTGAGCTTAAGAAATTGATTTTAGCTTAGTAGACAATAAATAATTAATAAAATATTAAAAAAACATTAAAATCCTTATTTCTCTAAATTGGCTTAAGCAAATAGAATTAGTACAAATAACAGCATGAGTGCAAACACATCACAAGTAAAAACAAATGCACACGAAAGAAAGTCAGAGAGAAATTTAAAAATGAGATAAATCATAAACTGTATGCAAGATCGCTGTAAAATGAGTAATAATCCGAGTAGCCAAGCAAGTTTGGCTCAAAATCATCGATTGCGCGCATGATAACTTTTGTAGAGATCCTACAAAATTGTTGATTGTGCCAATCATCCATGAAATACTAGTCAGCAATTTTCCCTGATTTTTTGGTGTTTTTATGAATTTCCCTGACATTTCCAAGTAAAGAAAATTTTCTGATTTCCTGACTCTGTCGCCACTCTGATTAATGAAGTTAGGTTATGGAAGTTGAATTAATTAAATTACCTAACTGATGAAGAAATACTAGAATCAACAATGGAAAAAAGAATATCTAAAGAGATATTGACATATTTTAGTTCTTAGTAATGATGAGGCTATATTAGTACTTAATACTTTATTACAATAGGCTGACATGAGATTATTTGATTTGACAAAGTTGTAATGCTCAAAAGATATTCAAGGCAAAATACGAAGTGGTGCTTTTAAAAAAAAAAAAAAAAAAAAAAAAAAAAAAAAAACTTTATATTAAATTTTAAATTGTAGCATCACTGTGTGTGTGTATTGCATGAAAGTTCTGATGTAGTACAATTTAGTGTATTCTTTTATTCTTCCTTTGTAGTTCAGACATCCTTTGTAACCAGACAGGTATTCAGTTCCACAGATGCAGGATTAGAGAGAATCCATTGTATACTAAAACTTAATATTTCATCATTTGTTGCAGAAAAATCAAACATTATAAGATAATTGTACTAAATATATTCTCCTATTAAAACCCAGTAACTAGTATATTTTTCATATAAAAAAGTATCTAAAATTTACACTTACTCCAGCTTGAAGGTTTTGTCTAAGTTTAGCAGTTGCAGGTGGCTTTGCTGCAACCTCTTGCTTGGTCCATGTACTTTCATCAAGATTTAATCGAAGTGAATTGCGTGATTTACGCCCTAATAGATGATGGTGTTGTTGGTGGAGTAGTTGTCGGAGGTATTTGCTGTGTGCTCTCAAAGATACAGAATTATTAGCATTTAAGTTAGTGTGAATTTGCTCTGGTGTCTGATTTCCACTTTCGAGGAAAAGTAAGTCATCTGTGCTTCCATTTGTTGAAGTTCCATAGATTCTGTAAGTTATCAATTAGGTCATTTATTTCTTCAGTTAATAATTATACTTTACAAAGAATTCAAATTTATATAAAAACATTTATCATATTTTAATTTTTATATACAGAATAATTAAAAAGACATTAGTCATGATTTAAAATTAAGTCATGCATACAAAAACAACTGCAGTGAATGAAGATTGCTAGAAGAAATTTTTGGAAAGTTTCCAACATAAGGTATTGATCTAATTTTGATGACTGTTTCTATTGTTTGTCCTTTTCCTCACCTTCCTGCGAAGCAAAGAATGCGGTATGACTCGAAAAAGTCACCAAAATGAGATGAACATTTCATACAGATAATTTCCTTTGTTTGTTAACATTATTTCATGAATTAATGTTATAGGGTACTTATTATTGAAGACAAAAGTAATCTACAACAATATATTTAAAAAAGACAATTTAATAACTACTATAATTTCTTGTTTATACTCTGTGCAATTAATAATTTTTGTAATAAAAAGTAAACAACTTTGTATAATTAGCAGCATTAATGAAACAGGTGGATGATTTGTAACTGTACATATGTCTTCTTTTGTTTTAATCAAGTTCTATTTTTAGAGCAGAAATAAAGATTTAAAATTTCAGCATTTACTAATTTACAAAGCTTTTCTGACGACAAAATTTAAATCCTAAAAATTTTACATAATTTTGGTTTAATAAAACTAATTACCCTAATCAAATTTTAAATTGTTCATTAAAATTTTTTACATGTACATACAAACAAAACTGTTTCATGAATTAAAGTTGATTTTTTTTCTTTTTAAGTTTTATTATAAAAAGCGGACAACAATCTAATTTTTTCTCAAATTAAATACATTCATTAATTTGAGAAAATATATTAAGTCACTAATTTATTTATATATTAAGAATATCAGCAAATATAGATTCATAATGTAATTCACTTAATTGAAGTTACTTTATTAAAACAATTCGATAATAATGCAAGACAATTTAAACGAATTAGTAAATATATATATATTAACAGTTAAATAAACACAGTTTATAATAAATTCTTAAATAATTAAATGCGCATTTTGTTTACGTTAAGCAGCAGAACTCACTGTTGCAAATATCCATGTTTATACATTAATTTAAATATTTTTGTTGATTAATTATTAAATCAAAAATATAATACTCTTATTCTGTAGATTTACATGGTTATTAATGTTGATTTATTTTAAATGACTTATAACTTCACGTTAAAACCTGTGACCTTGGTATGTTGTTTACAATTAGAAAAGTATGTGCACATATCTACTTTACCTCGATTATCAATCCAATTTGGCTTATTTTGGTCACCTGGAAGCTCTAAATTGTTTTTATCTTTAAAAACTATCGAAGTGGAAGGAACTGCAATGGCATCCAAAGCGCGATTGTTTTCTGAATTGTTAGACATTTTAGATGCAATAAATTGACAAACACACAGACTAAAAAGAAAAATGAACTAAGTAAATTCTGGTGGAAATATTTAAAACAATTTTCTTTTGTTAGCAGTGTTTGAATGCTGTACGAGCATTCAAACGTCCATATCAGTTAAACACAACGTTCCTTATGCCATGTTTAACAGCCTCATAATTTAGACATTTGGACATGAAAAATTGCTACTCTTACATGCAAGTCTTTTATTTTGGTTACGCAAACACTGTAGCCATTCGTTCATTTCAAATTGGTTTCATCGCATAATTGCTACATTCTTAAAAAAAAAAAAAAATCAATTGTGATCATAAGCATGCTTATTTGATAATAAATTCCCAAAGATAAAAGTTTTTTAAAAAAAAACATGGCTTTTTTTCTTAAGAACAATTAAATTCCAAAAAATTATCTTATCTTATCTTATTATATCTATCACTTTTATATTCAAAAGAAGTGAAGCGGAATTAAGTGTTGCCGACGACCGCGAATCGAACACGAAGCAGTAAATTTGTTACAAGAAAGTTTGATTTATTAATTGGAAAGCAAACAAATATTCTATTTATTAAATTATCAGAATCGTCTTATAAGAATAAAAGGTAAAGTAATTTTTTAACAAAATATATATTTGCTGTTTTTTCAAGTTTTGAAATTTGCTGATTCATTATTGTATGCCGGTCTGAATGAAAAGGATAGATTGTTGTAAAATTTTGAAATTCTGTATTTTATTCATACAGGCCAGAGACATTTATTCTGAAAATGAATTAAACTCTCATAAAAAGATTCGATTTTTTTTCTTTTCTATTCATAGTTCTTTCAAAAAAAAATTTTATCAAATATTTGAACTATATTGTTTTATTGAAAATTAAAAAAAAATCGCTTTTGAAAGAAAAACTAGATAATTTGTTTTGAAGAGGCATTCCTGTTGTAAGTTTATATTTAATGGGAAATTAGAGAAAAATGTTATTTATAGAGGTATACTTTTTAGTAATATGAGATCTGTATAGATATATTCAGAGAGAGATAACTTTATAAATTTAATGTAGACTTATATCTATACACACACACATAATTATATATAATTTTTGTATCTTAATACTGGAATTTGTAAAATTTATTTTAAAAATTAAAAGTCTTCGCTTATTTTTCAAAATTTCTTTTTTTTTTAATGAAAATGTTTGGTTTCTATGGTTACAAATGGTTTTTGTCCCTTAATGATCAGAAGTGTTATGAAAACTTCACTTTTATAGAACTGCAATCTGCATGCATTCAAACAAATTCTTTTTTATTTGTTATGTTCTCTCAATTATGATTTGGTTTTATAATTGTTTGAATCTTTAAATTTTTTTTTTTTTATAGTTTTTTTCCTTTGCATTTTTAGTTTCTATTTATATTTAAAGATGTATTATTCTCGATAATTTATATACATTGAAACAAATTCTAATTATAAAAATATAGCATTATATTGAATGCTCAATGCATTATTTTTGTACCACCTTATTATTCTTCAAATCAGCATATCTTATAGTTCCAAATTTTTATTATAGGATGAATGTTCCAGCTGTGACTGCTTAAGTGAAAAATTGGGAAGAGAATTATTTTGTAATGATTTTGATAGAGGCACATTAAGTCATATAGATAAATTTTCGATTTTACTGTAAATTTAATTGATTTTATTTTATGAAAAGCATTAATCATCCTTAAAATGGGCTATAAGTATATAAGAAGAGCTCTGAAATTTACTAATTCTCTTCGATTTAGACCACCAATGTACCAACATAAACGTGTCATTTGTACCGGTATTAGTCAGTTTAGTTCGAGAGTAAGCAACTATTATATTGATGGCTCTTAATTAAAAATTTTATAGTGAGATAATTCTCCACTGTTTACAAATTCTACTTATAATTGTTCTGAAGTTAAAAATTAATTTAGAAAATTCTTTCATATAAATATGACTTGCCCATCATTTTCAATATTTTGTGTTATAGTAGCTTTTGTGAAACACTTTACTGAGTGTTTTGTTTAATCTCCTTGCAACATAGTAAATGTTAGATAAGTGATTATGCATCTATTTGAATATATATATATACCACTGTGCCCAAAAAGTAAACAATTATATATTTTTTTTCAAAAACTCTTTTTTTATTCCTTCAAATTTATTTCATCGCCTTCAAAGTAATCCCATCTGGACACAATACACTTATGCCAACATTTTTTTTTTTTCCAGTCCTCAATGCATGCTAAAAAGTCATAGGCAAGGATGGACTTCCAAATCCTGATGCGACTCACGTTAAATCTCTTCAATTGATTCAAAATGGTGTCCCCTGAGTGGTCTTTTGAGTTTAGGGAATAACAGAAGTTGCATGGTGTGAATACGGGGTTGCAGAACTATATGGGTTTAATTTTTGGCGAAGAAGTCACGAAGAATCCATGCAGTGTGAGCTGGCGCATTCAGTGTTTTTGGTACAAATCAATATTTGACGTGTTTGAGGCCCAAAATTTAATTGACTAATCCTTTTGAAATTCAACATCTCAGCAAGGTCTCCAATTGTAAATTGACGGTTTTACGATCACCAAATCTTTAATTTTTTGGATGTGAGCTTCGTCTGTTGAGGTTGATGGTCGACTAGAGGGCTCCAACGCTTTCTCTGCCTTCTTTGAACTGTTTATACCACTTCTTAACATTTCTTTCTGATATAGGAATGCTCACCAAATGCCTTTTGCAACATTCTATACGTTTCCGCAAACAAAACTTAATGCAAGTTCTTTGCTCAATTAATTCAGACATTTCAAAAATCGCTGGAATCGTTTTTAAACACCTTACAAACGAAACATAACTCAAACACTAATGAATATTTTGATGTCAAATTTTACACAGATGTCAAGGACAGGGCCAGCAACCTAAAGAAGAAAGAAAAATTGAAATTCCATAAGCCCCGGAATTTTAAATTGAAAATTGTTCTTACTTTTTGACACAGTAGTATGTATGTTGCAATTGGTGCAACTTGATAATTTGAAATAACTATAAAGAAAATTGTAAATCGGTTTAAAATGTATTATAAAATATAAAAGTCAATGGTAAATATGTGTATTTATATATTTTGTGTTTGTATTTGTATATTTTGTGTATATATATATATTTGTGAATTAGTGAGTATTGGTTTGCTAAATCACTTTATTTCATAATTCATCAGGGCAACTAAAACAGAATACACCCAATTTTCTTTCCTTTAAAGTTTTATTTCCAAATGTTTGTATTGTATTGTTTTTTCAGAGGATGTCTGATTACATTTATCCAAATAACACGCCAATTGTGTTATTGAACTGTGAAGATGCCTTTAAAGAGCTTACTGAAAAAGAAAAGCTCTATGCTCATTATCTGTCAAAAGCTTGCTGGTATGGAGGGCTTATTGTTTTATTGCAAGTATGTATGAAGTTATGCTTTTATCAAAATGTAAATGTTTATTTTATTGGAAAGTACAAAGTTCTGTCAATTATTGGAGTACCAGGGGATTAAGTCCTTGTACCTCCTGTTATAATATTAAATTAAGCTGCATAATTAGAAAATATTATCAAAATTAAAAGCAGCACTACTCTTAAAAAATGTGTACATATTATTAAAAATATATATAAAAAGAAGGGATATAATTTATAATTGAGTTTAATCTTTTCACAGTCCTTAATGTCGTGTAGTACTTTTTAGAGAGAAAGAGAACAGGAAAGGTTGGCAAATGTAAATAACAAAGAGTTCGTCGGAGATTAAGAACACACTTATATATATGCAGTGGGCAGTGTAAGATTTAGTGCTCGCCTCCTAATGGCAGTCGCGAAAGTAGTCGTTTATATACTATAATGCAGGAAACTGAAATACGAGTTATTTATGTTTAGACTGGTCGAAATTTGGGGACGGAAAACTATCGAAAATACAGCGGGCGTTTTTTATTATTTGCTTTTGGAAGGTATTCGGGAAGATTTAAGAGGAATGGGGTACGGTTTAAATTCAGCTGTCTTTTAATATTTTGTAGTAAGAAATGTAATTTGTATTTATTTTCCTTTACACAAAATACTGTCCGAGGTGTTTTAACACTCCTAAATTAATAAAATATAATGAATCTAAAATAGATTCATTTTATTTTATTATTATTACAATATAAGTAAGTAGATTTAAGATACCAGAAAAAAAGTGACATAATATGAGCTGCAATTAAAGAATGAGTACTATCTTCATTTGATAAGAATACAATTTATCATTAATCATTTTCTAAAAATGTAATTTAGAAATTGAAAACAAATAGATTTATTAAAAAAATGAAATAGTAAGATATTTTTAAGGTGTTTTATGATTTTATTTTATATAGAAGTATTTTTGATGGCATATTTAAATGTTTATTATATTTAACAAATAATAATATATCTACTTAATATTAAAACAAGTCAGGACTACCATCACACTTGCAGATGCTAATGCAGTTGCCAAAAGCCGACTAATTCCTCATAACTTTAAGAAGCCACTAATCACGGACTTCAACTGCCCTAGGAAGTTGACATCAGTTATTAGCGACTCAGAACTAATCATTATCGAGGGATGAAGATTCTCTCAGACAAGACAAGGAAATACATCTTCTGCAGAAATTGCCCCAATGCTTTCCTAACACCTAAGAACATTCTAGAGTGCCCAGCACTCACTCCCCATGTTTTGCAATTCGGTATGGTGCCAGTCAAGGCCAACTTAAGAGAAGTCCTGTATAGTGAAGCGGCGCCAATGCTAGCAGCCGCTATCGAGAAGACTTTTGACTTGATGTAACTTTGATAATTATATTTTAAATCCATAGACACGATGACATCAACAATATTAAAACAAGTCTTAGTTAAACTGGCCTGTAAAAGAAGGGAAAAAGTTGTTGAAAGTTATAAATCGATTTAAAATTTGAATCGCATGCCATATTTCGTGTATCTTTATTATGCTGGAAAAGAATTCAGTTTTTCAATCGTCATAAATTATATGTTCTAGTTTATAATTGTAATGTACAAATATTGATTGATATTTATTAGTTACAATTATAATTATTCATTCTAATTTACTGTCACAGAACTTAGTTTAATTTGCATGTAAAAAATTTGGGGTTTAGTTTAATTACAAACATTTTGTTTAAAGGTTGCTATATTACACTAGTTTTAAATATTCTGTTTATTACTTCATGTATTTTACAAACATTCTAATGTATGATTTATCATTCGCTTTCTTCATTGTGTCTTGAACTATGTTTTCTTTAAAGAGCAATAAATCTTACTTATCATATTATATCACAATTTTGTGTGTGTGTGTGTGTGGAAATTATCTGCTAATTAATTTATACTTTTGCTTATAATTTTGTTTATTTTTCAGACATCTTTAGAAAGTCCATTGATTTACACTTTGCTTCATAAGCTTTTCCGGTTACAGTCTGTGAATGAGCTTAAGGAAGTAGCTCTTAATGAATGCAATTTTACTGAAGATGAATTTACTGTAAGTATTTTTTTTTTTTTTTTTTTTTAGTATAATTAATTATGCTATGTAGGAATTTAGAAATAAACTTTTAAAAGTAAATTTTATTTTTTGATAAAGAATTACAGAGATTTTTGTGAATCTGAGATAAAATTTAAATACTAAATTAAATGTTTTTAAAAGTCAGAGAAAAGAAAGGTTTCTTATTAGTTTTGATCTATAACAGCTTGGGAAAGTAATATTCTTGGGTTGGGAATGTGTAATTTAATTAATTTATGTTCATTTTTTATTTAAATATATTTTATTCCAAAAAATTTTGATATTAATTTTAGTTTCACTAAGTTCATTTAAAAATATACTAATAAAAAAGCTGTTATTAGTTTCCTCCATTATTAATAAATAAAAACTATTAATCTCAAGTTCAAAGTTAACAACATTTCAGTGTAAATTCTTAATACTGAAATATATATTGATTATATCAAACAATGACAACAATCATATTTAGTAGTAACTTATTAGTTATATAAGTATGTTTCTTTTAACTTCATTTCTAAATTCATTAATTTTATTTTTATTATGTTTTAGTCATTCCTGGTCTATGCATCTGGTATTTTCAGTAATATGGGTAATTATAAAGGAATGGGTGATTCTAAATTTGTTCCAAATGTACCAGAAGTAAGTTAAGGTATATTCTATTAATTAATTTTTTAATATTTGTAAAATTTTCAAGTTTTATAATAATTCAATTTATTTTTTTTTTTTCATTAGGACAAATTTAAAAAGTTCATACATTCCAGTAAATTTTTCAAGGAAGACCCTGATCATGTAGAGCGATTACTTGCAGGTTGCCTCGAATCAATTTATTCCCTACAAGATGATCTTTGTCGTCTAGGATTTCCTAAAACTGTGAGCTTTTATGCAAAAATTTTATTTTTACTGTGTATTGATGTTAATTTAAAATCATTATTATTAATTTTCTTTAAATAATTACTTTTTCCCTCGATTTAGTTTATAAATAAATAAAGGATAGTTAAATCAAAACTACTTTTTAAGTACTGTAAACAATATATACTATTTGCTTTTTATTGCAAGTATTTAAAAAAATACCATCCATAAAATTAGAAAGTGTAATGAATAACATATTTTTTTTTCAATTTAATTTATATTTAGTATTAATTATTTGCAAGTGGGGTAGAATAAAACTAAAAAAGATTTGTATTTTAAATAAATAAGTATTGAAATTTTGAAAAATATTAAATTATTTTATTAGGATTTTGTTATTAGCCATACTACACTGGTGGACAAAATTAAGAGATGGAAAGCCTTTTTCGCACATTTCTCTAAAAATACCGCACAAAACCTGGACAGTTGATTGCCATATATGGTCACTGTAGCGCTATTGGCCCTGAGATAAGTTTACGTATTCTTGTGGGCGTTGCTAAGCCAGCAGGAGGTATAAAAGTCCGCATCGAGCTGTTCATCTCATTCCACTCTTCAACACAGTTGCAGATTTTAGTGCATTTTTTAATAATCTTGTTTCTTGCTGGTTTTTAGGTGAAATGAGTGAATATCATCGTTTACACGAAGGTATGAGGTGGAGAATTGTGGGTAGACTTGAGGCAGGCCAGTCCCAAGCTCAGGTTGCTAGGGAATTGGATATAACACCAAGCGTCATTTCCAATTAGGAGTCAATTTAAAACTAATGGGACAGTATGCACACAACCAGGACAAGGTCGCCCGAGGCTACAACGGCCAATGAAGACCAGTATTTGTTCCTTTCAGCTAAGCGCCAGAGGACGGCTACAGCCACTCAATTGTCTAGGGGCCTGCGGCTGCTACAGGAACATCAATTTTGAGTAAGACAGTTTCAGGAGACTCCATGAAAGAGGGCTGTATGCCAGGAAGCCCGCTATTTGCATCCCACTCCCTCCCTCCACAAAAGAGCGCATGCAGAATGGTGCAGACAACATCAAAATTGGACACAGCTTCAATGGGCTAATGTTCTCTTCACCGATGAGTCAGATTCTGTCTACAACCTGATTCTGGACGGTTATAGATATGGAGGGAACTGGAACCCGATACCATCCTAGCAACATTATCGAAAGGGACCATTATGCTGGTGGAGGAGTCATGGTTTGGGCAGGGATCATGCAAGATACCCGCACACCGCTCCGTGTGTTTGACAATGGTTCCGTGAATGCCCAGAGGTACAGGCAGGAGGTCCTAGAGCCCGATGTGCATTTTTCAGGGCGCTGTTGGCCCTGAGTTCATTTTTGCGACAATGCACGACCACATAGGGCTCTCATGGTTGATGAGTATCTGGAAATCGAGGATATTCAACGAATGGATTGGCCAGCCAAATCCCCCTGACCTGAATCCTATTGAACATGCTTGGGATGTTCTTGGGAGAGCTATTGCGATGCGCCAACCTTCCCCCAGAACCATTCTTGAGTTAAAAATTGCTCTGGTGGAAGAATGGGACGGTCTTCCACAAGCCCTCCGTAACTCCCTTATTAACAGCATGCATACTAGTTGTGCATGCTGTCTGTCTGTCAGGGTGACCATACACCATACTAGAGGCAACACACACTGTACAAGCCTCACTTTTATTGTCATCTTTTATCCTTAAGTTCAGACTACATTGGATTTATTGGCAATAGGTCATGCCAGTGAATGGCACTTTCATTTTTGTTTTGCATACTTTATTATCATGGAATAAGCTATATCCATACCAAATTTCATTTATTTATATTCAGTATTTTTTGAGATATTTGGGAAAATGTCTTCCCATCTCTTAATTTTGTCCACCAGTGTATATTAAGGCCGATATGAATTTATAAAAAATTGATTTTCAATTTGCTTTCTAGACTGATTAATAATTTTAATATTGAAGCTATTTTATTTGTATTTCCCCCTTTAGTATTAGGTTTTCTGGAAGTAAGTTTGTCAAATTTTAAAAAAAGTATTCAGCAAATCATTGTTAATTTTTATAAAATATTTTATTTAAATAAAAATTATTTGTATTTGTTATCTTTATATTATTTGAATTAGTAACATATTTTTGCATTAAAATTAAATGTTACTGGTACTGCTTTTTAGTCCATCAAATATTTAAATAAGAAAATATTATGTGTTAATTAACCAGCTTTAAATTATTATGTTAACCTTTTCAGGGTATAACAACTTATTTTTCTAAAAATGTAACAAAAGATGATGATGAAATAGTGAAAAACTTCATGAAAGAAAAAGTAAGTTAAAAAAAATATTCTTTTTTTTTTTTTATTATTTAGTTTAGTTTGTATTTGTATTGGATTAAAACTATATTTGTTTTCCAATATTATTAACTTTTAAAACATTTGTAAGGAATGCATGTATCCCTCACATATAGAATTAATTGTAATTCTTTGCATCTTACTTAACATATATTTTAACTATGAAATAAATTTGCTTAAGTAATCATGTTAATGAATTTAGGATAATTTGTCTCTTTGATGAATGGCTTGTAATATGTAATGAAAACTCAAAGAATTGTTGAAATAATTTGTATAATTATGTATACATATAAAAACCAAACTGATTTTTTCAACAATATCAAATAAAATAATGAAAAGTTACTGCTATAAAGAACTGTAATGCTTAATGTGCAATATTTATAAATTTTGTTGTAACTTTCAAATTTTGATTTTTCTTTTGCCATTGTATCTGTAGCATGAATTTATGACATATCTACACTTTTTATTGCTACCAACTTAATTTTTAGATAATAAAATATTTATTAGCACAGATACAATGATAAACAGAAAATTAAAATTTAGAAGTTATGACAGTTTATCTCTGGGGTACAAAATTTAATATTACTTTATACTTCTGTCATTGAATAAAAAATTAGTTTATTTGACCTTTATAAATGGTAGTTTCTTAACTGTAACGATTCTTAACCTTTTTCACCCTTGAATCCGTTTTTTTCTGGTTAAATGAATTATATGATGATCCTCCTCCTTTAAATAATGTATTTAAATGTGCAATATAGAAATAATTATCAAAAATATGTAAATAATTCTGAGGCACATTAATTAAACTCAAATTTTGTTAAAAACATGTATAAACTTATTCTGTTTATCTTAATTGAAACTTAGTGATAGAAGACTATATGTTATTTCTGTTGTTTCTCATAGATAAATGAATATATAATTTATTCTATTAATTAATGTTAGAATGTTTTATTTTACATTTAATTAGAGATCGTTGGAAAATATTCCTATTGATTATTTTCTATAAATGTGTTATTTTTAAAATAAAAAATAAAGCTCTAGAATAGTGCAGCAATAAATATATATATTTAGTTTGACATAAATATATTCTTGATTCTCCTTCAGGGAATAGAAGCATGGAACACGAGGTTATTCAAAACATCTGATGAAACTGGTCGTAACTGTTATGAAATACGTTTTGCATCCATTTTAGAGAAAGGTGAATTGTTTTATTTATTAAAAAAAAAAAAAAAAGTGTACGAAATTTTATTAGTGAAGTTTATTATCTTCTGAATGAGAAAGCGAGCTCAACTGCTTAAATTTTGTCTTTAACATTTTATGAAACTTTCAAAAACTAATTTTTCCTGTAATATATATTAAATCATTAAAATAGATATGTGTAATGCTTCAAATTTGCTTCTGACAAAAAAAATTTTTTTTTTTTTAATAATTTTTTTTTTTGTTCAAATAAATCAAAATCTAATATGATATCTTGAAAATATTGGAACTAATAACATAACACGCTCAGATTTTGTAAGAACAACATATTTTTTTAAGCAACTATAATAAGCTATTTACTATAATTGCAATATCTTGTTCCATTTTTTTTTTTTTTTTTTTTCCTTCAATTTTTAATCAATAAAAGTTCTTTTTTTTTTTTAATTGCAAAGAATTTTCAAATTTGGATTATTTTTGCCTTTATTCATATTTTATTGTTTACTGTTTAGATAATACTTTTCTTTTTACAGCTGACGAAGAAGATAAAAATATTCTTTGTGAGCATAGTATGAATGGACATGATTTTATTATTTCTCGTGGAGATTACAGCAAACTCTTAGGGCTTGTTAATCGCTACCTGTCTCTTGCAAAAGTAGGTCTTCAATCTTTTTTTATTTTAAAGTATTAATAATAGTTTCCTTAATTAAATTATTTTATCTTTCTATATTTCTAATATTTTATAAATACTTAAGGAATATGCTGCTAATGAAAATGAAGTGCAGATGATTGAGAATTATATGCATAGCTTCAGAACAGGCTCACTGAATGCTCATAAGGAAGGGTCACGATACTGGATCAAAGATAAAGGACCAGTTATAGAAAGGTATAAATAATAAATTTTTGATAGGCCAGTTTGTTTAGATTTTGTTCCTTTTTTTATTAACAGGAAGTGTTTAAATTTATAAAATTACTTAAATTTTAATTTCTTTAATTTTTATATCAGAAATGGTAAGGAAAAGATATGATATTTTAAAACATAATTTCTTTTAATCAACAAATAATTAATTCTTAAGTATAAAATATAATTATCAAATATTTTATAAAATCATAATAATATTTTAAATTAAAATTAAATGCATTTTGTTCCATATGAAATACTTTTGAATAAGTTTTGACATAATTGACTTTTTATTTATTTATTTATAGCTATATCGGATTTATTGAAAATTATAGAGATCCAGCAGGAATGAGAGCTGAGTTTGAAGGTATTTATTAAAATTTACCTATAAAGTAAACATTTCTTTTAGATATTATAAAAAAATTATTGCCACAAATGTTTTATATATATGTTTCAGTATATATATATATATATATATATATTTTTTTTTTTTTTTTTTTTAATTTCTATTATTATAATTTTATATCTAATAAAAAAGATTGTTAAAAATATAGTAAATATATTTTGCTCCATTATTTTAGAACTCTTTTTATGTATTCTTCTTTTCATTTATTATATATGTATATATATTGTTAGCAATTTTAAAAATATATTGGATATATGATAAACATTGATGATACAATAAAAATTGTAAATAATTATTTTGTTTTCTAGGTTTTGTAGCAATGGTTAACAAAAAAATGAGTGCTAAATTCACTGATCTTGTCAATTCAGCTGAAAGTTTTCTACCTCTTCTTCCATGGCCTAGTGATTACGAAAAGAATAAGTTTTTACGGCCAGATTTTACTTCATTGGATGTTCTAGGCTTTGCTAGTAGTGGTGTTCCTGCTGGAATTTGCATTCCTAATTGTGAGTATTTTCTCTCCTTGTTAAAATATAAAAATTGTAATTCTTATTGAGATTTTATTAGTAATATGTTCAAAAACTTTGCCTCTTTAGATTTGAACTTTTTTTTTTTTTTTTTTTAGATAATGAGATTAAAGAGGAGGATGGTTTCAAAATGTGTCATTAGGAAATGTTTTGTCTGTAAAACCAACTGAACCACCTAACTATTTGAGCAAAGCTGATCAGGTATTGTTACATTTATTTATACTCATTTTGTTTATTGTTATAATTTATTATTTCAATTTTGAATGGAGATTAATCTACCTTTAAAAAAAATATTTATTACATGTTATATCTATTTTTATCAAAAAAAAAAAAATTAAGTTTTACTTCTTTTGTTTTAGGATATAATCCTTCAGTATGTAAATTTAGCTTTTGAAGTTAATGTAGGACTTCATGAATTACTAGGACATGGAAGTGGTAAACTTTTTAAAAAAGAAAAAGATGGTAGTTTGAATTTTGATGCACCGAATGTACTTAATTTTGAAACTAATAAGCAAGTATGTCCTTTTCTTTTTAACCTTTACATAAGTGATCAAAGGAAATGATTTTTTTTTTAATTAAGTGAACATAACATATTTTACTTTAGGTATCCAGTTGGTACCAAGATGGTGAAACTTATGATTCTGTGTTTGGGCCTACAGGATCTTCCTATGAAGAATGTCGTGCTGAATGTGTAGCCTTGTATCTTGCTGATGTACCTGAAATTCTAAAAGTAAATTTTATTGTCTTTTGTTGTTATTGTTGATGTTCATTCTTTGTCAGATAATATTTAAAACTAAATGTTTTTTAGTTTCTTTAATAAAAAAATGAACATTAACTATCTAATATTCAAAATTTTTATTTATTTATATTAGAATCTTTGGTTATGAAGGAGATGAAGCAGATGTCATTATTTACACTTTATGGTTAGCTATGCTTCTTAGTGGAATCGAAGGCCTTCAAATGTATAATCCCAAGACACAATCATGGCTTCAAGTAATCAATCCATTATTTTTAATTTACCAAACTGGCTAAGCTAATTTCATCTTTTTTTTTTTTACTTTATTAATCTAATATAATTTTATATTTAATAACCTTTCAATTTAAAAGCATAGCACAAATTATAAAAATAGATTTATTCTGTTATTCATTATAAAGATCTAAGAAATGTAACTTTTTGGTATTAAATATATGAAAATAATTGGAACTTTAAAAATTTACTGTAATATTGCAAGTTAAAAGTTGGAACTCGATATATTTTAAACATTATATTTTCTTCCTCAAATGTTTGTCACAGTAAGTAGTACGGAGGTTATTTTCTGCGCTGAAATAATATATTTTATTAGATTCTTAGAACACACTCATTTTTTTTTTTTTTTAAATTCCTATGGCATTTATTGAAAAGCTTGAGGAATATTAACAATGTAGTTGTATTGTTATGTTTAGAGATTTTTTATTTTTAAAACAGTTATTTTTAGTTAATATTAAATATACATTTTTTCATAATCAATAAATAGTGGATAAATATGTATAAATAATAATTACAGTGCTTGAAATTTTTAGATAATTTTTAATGTAATTCATAAATGAAGCTTGTTCAAATCATAGATTATTTTGATTTTAAAATTAATGTAAGAATGATGTTGGAAAAAGCTTATTTACTGTTATGTTTTATTTTCTTCTAAAAACACACCTGGTAACTTTTTAAAAGAATTTTAGTTTTTGTTTAACAAATGCAGTCAAAGTAAACCATAAAAGATGCACTGCTGAATGATAAGGAGTCGAGACATAAATATCAGTCCTACTGCCAAAACATAAACATCAATTATATTTCTTAATAATAATAATGAAATGTTGTGTCATATTCACACATTTCACTGAAGTTAATAAAAAAAATTTTATAAAGTGACATGATTTTTTTTCGTGCAAACTTTGCTGTTGTTATGAAACAAAGGAATTTTTAATAATATTTTTTGATAATTTAAAATTATTTATAAAAAAATGTATTTCAGGCTCATGCACAAGCCCGTTATGTAATACTTCAAGTTCTTCTTGAATGTGGAGATGATTTTGTAAAAGTTGAAAAGGTTGATGGCACGGATGGAAATCCTAATCTGTTGCTAACTATGGATCGTTCCAAAATAATTAGTGTTGGAAAGCCAGCAATCGGAAAGTTTCTTGGGAAAATTACAGGTAAGATTTTTCCGAGAAATCAATGTAAAATTCTTAACTTCTCAAATAAATTTGTATCTGAAATTTATATTACATTTTATTCAGTTTTGCATTAAAAAAATTGTTAAAGAAATGTTTAAATCAGTGAGTATATAAATGTAATTATATCAATTTTCTGTTTTTTATATTATTAATTCTGTGTTGTAGCTTTATAGATCAACTGCTGATATTGCATCAGCCAAAGCAATGTATGATAAATACTCTGCTGTTACAACTGGAACCAAGTATCCATTCCTTGATTATAGAGATATTGTCATGGCTAGAAAGAAACCCAGAAATTATTTGTTCAAACCAATACTTTCGTAGAAGGTAAGATAAAATTTGCTGTTTAAATATATTTGAATTTTTAATTATTCTTCTCATTAGATTATTCTCAGTTTTGAAACTTTTAAGGAGTGAAACAATTTTTAGCATAGTTGAATTTTGAATTAACATTGAAAATATAAAACTATAACAAAATAAACATAATTTTGAATATCAATTTTACTTTTAATAATTAAGTTTGCCATTTTTTAAATATATATATTGTACATTTAATTTCTTTAAGACAAAGGTGAAGTCATTTAATGAGTATATGGGGGTGAAGTATCCTCTTACCTCCAATTGCAAAATGTAATATTTATAAAATGAAGAAAAAACAAATTAATGCTAAATTTGCAGAAGAATATATTACTCAATTATGAAAGTTAAAAAATTTTATTTTAAAAGATAAAAATGTCAATTTAAATCCTATGGACTTTGCTAGAACCAAAAGAAAAAAGATTGAGGAAAGCAGTAAGGGTGGGGAGGGGGTCAATCATGCGAAAAAGTAAGTGAAGATCACTGGGCGTAGTTAGGAGATGAAATAATTTTGGAATGCTTACTGGAAGAATTTTAATATGGTGAGAGAGTAATTGAAGAACGGAGATGGGGAAGAAAAAAAAAAAAAAAAAAAAAAGAGTAGAAGCACTAAGTTAAACTGTACTCCCTATCCTGGATCTAGACTAATTTACTTTAACTGTTTGAAAGAGATGAATTAATGGTCTGTGATAGCACAAGGACATTTTTATTTTTTGCACATGATTAATGATTAGAGGAGTGTCAATATTATTTAGATTTTTGGTGCAAATTTATTGGCATAATCAAAGATATGTTCATGACCATTATGGATAAACTCCCTTCTAAAATGAAAGCTTATTAGTGATTTTAAGAATTATGGAATTTTTATATTCACTCTGAATGTTTAATATCTTGTGTTCACATTCTACAGAAGTTTAAATTAAAAAAAAAAAGTTTGAAATTGAGGCAAATAATGCAATTATTTAATTTAATGATAACATTAAGAGTTTCTGAACTGTATTATAAAAGTTGTAAATCAAGGACATTTTATTTTAAAAATTTTGTTTTATTAAAGAGAAAAATTCCATACCTGTTGATAAACTGTCCATAAAAGTTTTAAGATGTTTTTTTTTTTAATTTGATGTTTATAATAATAAATAAGAACTTGCAACTCAACAGCATTTTTATATATGTACATCAGTATTCATTTCCATTTAAAAGCTGATTTTAACAATTTCTTATTTGAATTTTTATGCATTCTTCTTTCTCCAAAATACCATAATACACTCATGTCCATAAATTAAGGATAAGTGAAGTTCAGGCAAAGAAAGAAATACAGAAGCAAAAAGTTCAACTTATTTGTAAAGTCTATTTATTAAACAAAAGGTAAAGAGCAAAAAAAAGATGCTATATGTTTGACATAATTAATAAAAATTGCAATTTTTACTCCCTGAGCAAATTTCAAAAAAAAAACCTATTCACAAAAAAAAAAAACAGTATAACATGGTTAGTATGATGGTTAATATGGAGTTGTCTCCCGGACGATGCAATACAGGCCTTACAACGCCTAGGCATGCTGAGTATCAAATTATCAATCTGATCTCGGGGAATATTACACCACTCATCAAGCAATGCCCTCAAAGTTGCGGTTGACAGGTGGGAGGGGGTTTGACGGGCTGCAATTGCGTCGGCCAAGCATATCCCACACATGCTCTATTGGATTCAAGTCCGGTGAGTATGCTGGCCAATCCATACGGGTGATATCCTCCAATTGAAGGCATTCATCTACAATGTTTGCACGGTGAGGACGGGCGTTGTCATCCATAAACAAAATTCAGCACCCATGGCGCCCGAAACAAACGTACATGTTGTTCCAGAATGACATCCCGATAAATGTGGCCTGTCATCGTTACACTCTGAACATGCAGGTCAGTTCTGGAACCAAGAATCATTCCTCCCCAAACAAGCCATCCTGCACCACCGTAACGGTGTCGTTCAATGGTGTTCTCTTGGTGGTAACGGTACCTGGCGCTCTCCATATGAAAGTCCGACGACAATCAGACTGCAAACTAAACCTGGACTCGTCGGAAAACATCACACAAGACCACTGTTGCGGTGTCCACAATGCATGCTCTCTACTCCAGGTTAAATCGCAGGCAACAGTGAGTTGCGGTAAGTGGAACACATCTGACAGGCCTACGAGCATATAGACCAATGTGCCCTAAACGTCTGTAACATCTACTCACATTACCACCATCTTGGAATCGTTGCCAAAGCCTGGAGATGACACTGTGCGATTCCAAGTTCCTCGGATACTTCCAGCTGGGTACGTCCACATTCAGTTGTCCGATAATTCTACCATCCAAATTCCTTTTGGGCCATAACTAGGCGGTTATTGCACTGAAAGGCTTTTTAAAGCGCTTGTGAACAATTTTACTTCTTTGCCCCACCATTCCGTATATACCCTCTCTCTTACACTCTCGTCATTGTGACGTACTATCCGTGCCATCTGGTGGTTTCCTGTAATTTGCATATTCTTCTTCAAGATGTGTGTGATAATTCTGCAGGTGAAATTTTTATTTTAGAGTTCAATTTCTGTGTGATTCTGAATTATCCTTAATTTATGGACATGAGTGTATAAATATTTTTTTATCTAAATGCTTTGAAACTTAATATTAAATTTTCTTTTCTTAAATTACAAAAGGAATAGAGCATTGAAGTTATCATAAATAGTGTCAGCAAAAGTGTTATATTATACTTACATATTATGTTAGTAATATAACATAGAAACACAAAGAAAAGGGTGTTAGTTTGTTTTAGAAAAGAGGTTTATGTGAAATTCAAAGATTTTAAATATATTTAGTCAAAACATTTGTAAAATAAAAAATATTTTAAATGTAGTACATTTCACATTAAAAAGCTTTTGCTAATATGAGGAACTCTAGAAAAAGTGTTAAACAGATTATAAATTCTTTTTCCAAAACAGATCTTTAAGGAAAAATAATAAAGAATTATAATTCAGTAGTATTTTAATATATTTGACAGTAATATTTCTATTTAAAAGTTGTTTTTAGCTTTTTCCTAGGATGCATTTTGTATTTACTTAAAACATAACAGAAATAATTCTTTCCAAATGCTCTAAAATTTTATATAAATATTGATAACATTTTTTTTATTATTATTTCCAATAGCAGATTATGAACAGTTACAGCAAAAAAAAAAGAATAACAAAAAAAAAAAAAAAAAAAAAACATACAACAACAAAATAATACAACAAATACAATAAAACATCGTGAAACAGAGTTCATTAATCTAATAATAATGCCAAGTTGCAGATCTTTTAGCCACTAAAAAGTGTTACCAGGTGTACCACAGGGAGATAGATCTTCTGCGCACCCATATTGATAACTTATATAGGAATAGACCTTATAAATGATCCTAACTGTATAAATATTTTTTATTATAGTTGTTAAATTTTATGTACGTTTTTTTAAAGAATTTTATGTAGCAGCGTTTTAAATAATTGAAATATCAATTTTGACAAGTTGATATTTTAATTTTTTTTATGTTTTTTATATAATTTTTAAATGTTCATATTTTTGTATGTTTAATTTTGTAATTATTTTTGTTTAATCTTAGTAGTAATCCTGTAAAATGTTACTACAAACTGATACAAATTTAGAAATTAAAAAAACTATTAATATGATTTTGAGTTATGTTTTATAACAGCATCAATTTTTGGTCATTTTTACAAAATTTTTGTTGTGTAAGATTTAAAAATATTAAATACAATTCTTAGTTTTTAAATGTATTCATCAAAAAGACATTTGTCTACCTTAATTTCTGTTATTTAATTTATTGATTTAATTTGTTTTTCAGATGGTAAAGTGGTTTTAAAAAACTACGAACCATCTGCATCTGGTATGATTGAGTCATGGGTCGATCGATTTCAAGAAGAAAATGTAGACACAATTCTTGAAGAATTATGGGCAAAAGACAAACAATACTTCTCTTGATTTAAAAATATATTTATATATTTTTTTAGAAATTCTGCTTTTGAATTATTATTTTTTACCATATGAACAAGAACGAATATGAACAATTTCTTCATATTCCAGAATATATTTTCTGGTTGATTATTGCTATGCATGTATGTAATGTATACAATCATTTCTTTTTTTCAGTAATAAATATTTTTACTACTGATTCTTATAAATATTTTTACTAATCATTTGTGTATTTGATTTCATTTTTACATTTCATTGCATTAAAAAAAAAAAACAATGTGCTTAGAATTTCTCTTTGTTGCAGCTTACAGCTAAAACATTTTGAAACATCAATAAAAACTAAATGTTATTACTATCATCTGGTTGGTTTTTAATTAAATTAATTGTAATATTTCTTTCGGCAGATAATTTCTCGTCGTTAATAAAATTACTTCATCATTCTTCCGAAATTACATTCCCTTCAGCAAGATAAGCTTAAAAGGTAAATCCTGATACAATATCACTTTTGACAAAGAGCAAACTTAATTAACACTTTTATTTTTTTTTTTTTTCATAACTTAAAAAAAAAGGTAATACTTTTTTTTTTTCTTTTCTTTTGTATATGAGGTAACTTTTTGACCACACACAAAAATAAATTCTTATTTTATATACACAAGTAAATTCTTATTGTGAATAAAATACTTTTTTTTTGATTTTTTTAGCAATGTATAGAAATTGCCATTTAAATAATTCATTTGTGGGCATTAGAAATTAGTCAATATTGATGAAAATAGTTACATTATTTATTCTTATTTAATTCATTTCTAAAATGCTAACTAAATAGCCACAACAAAAAAACCTAATGTATCTATACACAATGTTTTAATGAAATAAAAAGTGATTAGTTTCAAATTCAAATAAAGATATTCAATAAAACAAAAAAATTAGTCTTTTATTTCATACTACCATTTATTTCAATTAAATAACATATTTAATGTAAAAATAGCATGCCAAAATAAGATTCAGTGAAAATTTTAATATATTTTTTTCTATTAAATTATTTAATAGTCATATTTTTATATGAAATCCATTAGAAGTTGGTACAATATTTCAATTAAAAATGTCCATTGCTAAGAATTCCAAAATATTCAGAAGTTGCAAGAAAGACAAAGAATAATTGTTACTCTTTAAAAAATTCAAAAAGTATTAATAAATACATCCATTACTAAAATGTATCCAATTAAATAATGGATGTATTTATTAATATACATTATATAAAAAATTATTTTATCTATGCATTAAATAAAATAAAATTTTTAACATTCAATTCTAATTTTCTTATTGTATATATCACTAAATTAATTTCACATTGAATATAAGATCATACAAAATGATTGAGTTGAATTTAATTTTGGTACAAATCATGCGATTTTATTCCATATTAATCATATGATTGCTAAATAATATAAAATTAATTAGTATATGTCTTGAAGGCTCAAGACAAACTGTTTTTTTAAAAATATACTATTACGAAAACCACAGAGAGAGATAAATCTATTATAAAAATGAAAGTTTGCCCAGCTATGAAAATTATTTTTTGATTTTCTACCCCTGTATATGGATTTTTTTTTTTTTTTTTTTTTTTTTTTGTCCATTGCTATTTTCTGTAATAATTATTTGAATGTGTGAAATAATATTTTAAAGTCTTTTATTTCCCCATGTTAGTTGCTAAGAGTGGTAAATTCTTTCCAAGTTTTTTGCTTTTCACTCATTTAAAAATTATGCTTTTTGGGATAGAAAGGTTGTGGTTATCTCAACCATTTGTGGACTTTCTGTTTGGTATATGTTATCCTATTATATTTGTTTATTTATTATTATTTTTTTTTTTAATTTGTGCATTTGAGAGAGTTGTTTTTCAACAGGTGAAAAGGTGGTCATGATTACTGAGGACTTTGCTTTTATGGCATTCCAATTTTTTCCCACTACTATGATATCACAGCAGATTTAGAAGGGAGAAAGTTCTTTTACAATAGTTTCTCTGGTTCCAAATGGTATAATTCTAAAACTTAACCCGAACTCCTTAAGGATGATTTGCCTTCAAATTAACAATGTTAAAACATAGAGCCTGAATGGTCGAGTGTCTAGCGCTCTGGCGCACGGTACCACAGGTTTCGGGTTCGAGTCCCGGCGGTTTTCAAAAACTCTTTATTCGTTCTTCAAAATTTATTTCATCGCCTTCAAAGTAATCTTCTCTGGACACAATGCACTTATCCCAACTTTTTTTTTCCAATCCTCAATGCATGCTAAAAAGTCATCTGGAAGGATGGCCTCCAAAGCTCGCGGCGATCCACGTAGAATTTCTTCAATCGAATCGAAACGAACTTGATCGAAGACAGTTCGAAGACAGAGTGATCTTTTAAATCATGAAGAATCAATGCAGTGTGACCTGGCGCATTCAGTGTTTTCGGTACCAATTGAGGTTTGAGGCCCAAAATGGAATTGATCGATCCTTTTGAAATCCCAACCTCATCAGCAAGGTCTTTAATTGTAAATCGACGGTTTGCAAGCACCAAATCTTTAATTTTTTAGACGTCGATTGAGTTTGATGGTCGACCAGAGGGCTCTTCGTCTTCAATGTTTTCTCTGTCTTCTTTGAACTGTTTATACCACTTCTAAACATTTATTTCCGATATAGGAATGCGAATGAATGCCTTCTGCAAACAAGATTTAATGCAAGTTCTTTGCTCAATCAATGCAGATATTTCAAAAATCGCCGGAATCAGTTTTAGCGTCTCACAAAGCCAAGCGTAATTCAAACACTAATGAATATTTTGACGTCAAATTTCACACATATGTCAATGACAGTGCCAGCAAAAAAAAAAAAAAAAAAATTACAATTCCATAAGCCTCTTGAATTTTAAATTATAAATTGGTCTTACTTTTTGGACACAGTAGTATATATTCTTTTAACCCACTATACCTAAAATAATATTTTCACTGATATTTAAATCATAATTTTTAACATGCACTGAATTTGTACGTTGAAAATATCTTTCATTAAAATATAAATATGTGAATATTGATGCACTCAACTAAAAATCTGATATACAGCTTTTATTAGAGAATACTGATAACACGCTCTTACACGGCTGCTGGCCAATTTTAGATAAGAGAGTATTGCTTTCTATATAGATAAGATTGGAATGCTTATCAATTTAGATACGCGTATATTAATTTTGTACATAATTATTTCAACAATCTTTTATCCATTTGTAGGATAGTATTAGATGAAAAATAAGATTGTGAAAGTATTATTAAATAAAATATGTTTTTTTAGTAAAGATACATTTTATAAAAATTACATTAGTAAAGTAATTTATTTCATCAAATTTTAAATATTTTTTTTTATTAAGGAAATTGCATGATTCTTGCTTTTGACTTGCTTTCTTTTTTTCACTCATACTTTTGAAATTTTATTTTAGTGTAATGTATTTTCATTTCAATAAACATTTTATTTAAGTGCACACATCCGTAAGTTAACTTATGCATTTACTTTTATATATGTGTTAAGTGTTATCGTTATGTTGGTTAAATTACATCCTATACTTTTTCGGTAAAGATGAATTCACCTACAGATTGATTCTAATTATTAAAGTCCCTCTTTCAAAATACTGTAAAAAAGGAAACACTCGTCACAATGAGTTCAAATTTGAACTGAACATACTTGAAGAAGGGGGAAAAGATACGGTATCGAAAAAATTCCAAAAGTATATTAATAGATGGCGCTGTAAGCGGCATAAAGAAAGTGAATTCGGCTGCCAGTGATATTTTGCATCGAAACTACAACATATTTGGCATGAGTTGCACATTACACCAACTGCAGTGTTCAATGGGCTTGATTGTTTCATTTTTTTTTTTTTTTTATGGAAAAAATGACTTCCAAGTCATTCAACTGCTGTGACACTGTTAGTGGAAAGTCCATCCACTACGGCAAGGTCAAACCAAATTGGATGACATTGCTGTGGGGGATGGGCTTTCCACTAGCAGTTGTTGTTGTTGTCGTGTCCCTCATAGGAGGAGGGGTGAAGCTTCTGTTCTGACGGAGCACCCGTAGGTAGAGGTCTGACTTCTGGTCCGTGACTCTCTTACAGTCATAGGAGACAGGGACCTACGGCTTAAAGTGGATGCCGAACCACTACAAAAACCATGGCACCGCCGGGACTCGAACCCGAAACCTGTGGCACCGAGCGCCAGACCGCTAGACACTTGGCCATTCAGGCCCTTCCACTAACAGTGGAACACTTTTATGGAACTTTTTTTTATGTCGTACCGTTTCCCCTCTTCTTCAAGTATCTTCAGTTCAAATTTGAACTTATTGTGACCAGTTTTTTTTTTTTCAGCATTTTGAAAGGGGGATTTTAATTATACAAATCATTCTGCACATACTTGATTCTATTTATTAAACCTATAATTTCTTGTTACTACAAAACTTTTAGCATACATTTTCAAACATTTAGAAACAATCACTACTAAAACTATGATTTTTGTAAATCAAAATGTTTAAAATAATGATATTTTTATAATGAATTTACACTAATAAATTTTATTAACCCCGTGTAATTCTATATTATTTCGGAAAATTGTATACATCTCATCAACCATATTCACTTAGATTTGATTTATTTTCTGCCATACACAAATCTTGTACTTACACAGCCTCCATAGACATTCTGCTTTTGATTTTGATAATCATTGAACAATATTTACAAAGGCAATTTTATCTATTATACACATTATTTTGTTCCAAAAACACACTTTTTAAGTCGTTTTTATTAAAAAAATTCCTAATGATATTTTCTTATTAATTAATTTATTCCTTGATTCTTCATGTTGGTTCTGTCTGTTAAATCCAAAAAACAATATATATTTTATTGATACATTTCGCAGGATTTTTTTAACATACAACATTTCGAATTAACACATGGGCTGAAACGTTAGTAGGCTGACACATAGATGGCGCTGCTAATATTAAATCCATATGATTTTTAGTTAGCCCTAACTTCCAAAAGACACATGTATAAATTTGACAGTTGTTGCACTATTAGTATGTGAGTTATAGCATTTTTAGTGTTCATCACGTGCAGTCCACTCGGCTGACTGTCGATTGGACTCCGGTGTGAAATGATGGAGCCATGCTTCATCCATTGTCACATATCGACGCAAAAATTCGGGTTTATTACGATTGAACAGCTCCAAACACTACTTAGAATCATCAATTCGTTGTTGTTTTTGGTCGATTATGAACTCGCGTGGCACCCGCTTTGAACAGAGCTTTCGCATATCCAAATATTCATTCACGATATGTCCAACACGTTCCTTTGATATCTTTAGGGTCTCAGTTATCTCAATCAACTTCACTTTACGGTTATCAGAAATTATTTTGTGGACTTTTTGATGTTTTCGCCAGTAACAGCCTCTTTGGGGCGTCCACTGCGTGCATCGTCCTCGGTGCTCATTTCGCCTCGTTTAAATTTAGCAAACCACTTCTCTACGGTTGATTTTCCTTTTGCAAAGTCTGAATAATGTTTATCAAGCCAAGCCTTGGCTTCAATAGTATTTTTTTTTTCCGCCAGAAAGCAATGCTTTATCAACACACGAAATTCCTTTTTATCCATTTTTTCAAACTAACAAAAGTTGCTTCACTAAAAATGCTATAACTCGCATACTAATAGTGCAACAGCTCTCAAATTTATACACGTGTCTTTTGAAGGTTAGGGCTAACTAAAAATCATATGGATTTAATACTAGTAGCGCTATCTATGTGTCAGCATAGGAACTTGTCAGTCCACCTGTTAATCACTAGAATTTGTAAAACAAAAATTGTCAAAATGGTATTTTTTTTTATAATGAATTAACACTAATTTAATTTAATTATCCAGATAACTCATAACTTATCCAAATCTATTATATATAATTCCCGAGTCATGATGTTTGTTCTCGATGAACTCCAAAACTAACCATCCGATTTTAACTTTTTTTTTAAAAAAAATGTGTTTTGTTCCAACTTGAGACATAGGATAGTTTTTATTCAGATTTTTTTTTTTGTATTTAAATGCAAAAATCGGTTGAAATCTAGCATTGAGGAAGGCGGCAATCTTGCAACCCTGAATTTTCCGCCAATTTCTTTAGGGTTGCAATACTGCAATTAGAGGAATTCGTAGCTTCATTTTTCGAACAATATAACGACTATTTTTAGATGGCGCCGTGTCTCGATGCCTGTACTACATAACCGTAAAATTCTCATGTTCTGAATACTATTGTTTTATGTTCTACTTTAAATTTTGTGAAAATTATATTGTATGAAATTTATATTGTTTCTATGCGAAATAAATCAAATGTATGTAAGTATTACCTGATTTGATTATCAATGTTTTTTTTTTTATTTTCTAAGTTTGAATTTGAATTGGAATAAAATATATGGAATGAAAAGTTGTGAATCAAAACATTGAACTTTTCTATGCTTAAAGTTTGTCAACATGTGTTTTATTTGATTAAGAATTCTAAAATGAAATGGGATCTGCAAGATAATATAATATAGACAATATAATTTTAAAGAAAGATGATGAATTTTAAAGATTTTTTGAAAAGTGTGAAAATGATGTAAACTCTGCAATTATTTGATATAATGATAACATTAAAATTTTATAAAAGGTATTATAATAGTTGCAAGTTGAAAATCAAGAAATTTTTTTTTTAAACTTTTGTTATTTGAAAACAAAGAATTTGAGTGATTTAAATATTGTCGAAGAAAATTGATAAATGGTACTTTTAAATTGGGAGTTATTTAAAGAGAACAAATAAATAAGTGTTTATATTAATAAAGGACAATTTAAAGCTCAATAACATTTTTATGTATGTACATTTGTTTTTATTTACATTTAAAAGTTGGTTTTAATTATTTCTTATTTGAATTTTATGCATTTTGTATTCATTCAAAACACCATAATACTAATATTTCTGTTCTAAATGCTTTGAAACTTCAAGTAAAAAATTATCTTTAAATGTATGAAAGGAATAGCACATGGAAATTAACCCTAAATTCATAAATTATTTTTATTTCAGTTTTTAAACTAAGAATTTTTGTAAATTTAAAAAAAAAAAGTTTGTGTCGACAAACTTTAAGCATACAAAAATTTATAAATAATTAAGATATAAATTTGAAAACAGTATATTACCTACATAAGGATATTCCCAGGATAAAAATACTTGCAAAGGAAAAACTATTCGTGTTTTATTTATTTTTGAATTATCAAGTTTTGCAACAATATCACATTTTTGCAATGTTTATCCATATTTTAAAGAATAAATTGTATAAAGAATAGTTAAAGTTGATATTTTTATGTGAAATTCAAAAGTTTTGAATATATTTAATCAAAACATTTGCAAAAAGGCTAAATATTTTAAATCCAGGTCATTTAATATTAAAAAGCCTTTGCAAATAGGAGGAAGTTGTAAAAAAAATTTTGTCGAGCAAACTACATTTGTTGATGAGATTAACGCATGTTTGAAACAATCATTTTTATGGAAGAAACACTTCGATTGACCATAAACATGCGAGTACAATTACATAATGATCCATTGGAGCAAGTATTTTCAAATCAATTATTGGATATTGGAAACGGTACAATCAGACTACATCAAAATACGCAATGCATCCAATTGCCAGATAATTTCTGCTCTGTTGTTCATTCAAAAATGAACTAATTGGGAATGTATTTCCGGATATTATTAATAATCACTTAAACCATAATTGGCTGAGTGATCGTGCAATTTTGGCAGCAAAAATGTTGATGTTGATGAAATTAACTGTCAAATACAAAATTTATTGCCAGGCAATCTGATGACTTTTAAGTCAATCGACACCATTGCTGATGAAAACCAGATCGTCAATTTTCCGATTGAATTTTTAAATTCTCTGGATATGCCAGGAATGCCGCCACACAATCTTCGTCTGAAAATTGGTTTACCGGTCATTCTATTGCGTAACTTAAATTCACCAAAATTATGCAACGGTACACGATTAGTCATCAGAAGAATTACCGGAAGCGTACTTGAAGCAACGATATTGACTGGAAAGTTTAAAGGCGAAGTCGTCCTGTTATCTCGAATTCTATGATACCATCAGAATCTACAATACCTTTCAAAAGGCTACAATTTCCGATACGTTTGGCTTTTTGCGATGACAATAAATAAGTCGCAAGGGCAGACAATGGCTATTTGTGGCTTGATTTGAGAATCCCTGTTTCTCCCATGGGCAGCTGTATGTTGCATGCTCACGTGTTGGAAAACCATCGAATTTATTTATTTTGACGAAAGACAGACTAACAAGAAATAGTGTTCATCGCTTAGTTCTTAGTTAAATGAAAGTAATGATTATTAAAAATTAAATTACGTAAAATAATTATAAAACAGTGTTAAAAATCAACATTATCTGCCTCATTCATTAAATTAATAAAATTAAACATTTTCTATTCGTTGAAGCTTAATTTCATCTTTTCATCATTCTTTACCAATCACTTCCTTAATACCAATAATAGTATCTAATAATTGAACGAAATACAAGAAAGCCACAGCAACGCGTGGCCGGGTCTTCTAGTAATGTATATAGCTCAAAAATCCTTTTTCCTGACATTTTATGTTCTTTTCTGATATGCACCAGTCTCTATTTAAGCCGCATTCAGTTTTTGCATACCGTATTTTGGACGTCCGTTAGCTTTTCTCCCTAGCGCGCATGCTCATAGGAAATTGTGCATGCGTATCTGTAATAATGTTTCCTATGAGCATGCGCGCTAGGAAGAAAAAGCTAACGGACGTCCAAAATACGGTATGCACAACTCTCTATTGTTTATAAAAGTCTTAAACAATGTCACCCATTATACACATTTTGTATTTTATGCTCCAAAAACATATGTTTTAAGTCGTTTTTAGTAAAAAAAAAAAAAAAACTAATGACATTTATGCTACTAATTTATTAATCTTTTTTCTTTCATATTTTGATCTATCTGTCAAATCGAAGTTAACGTCGACGATTTGCCAGATTAACGGAGAACCTTGGTTGCTTAGCAACATCTATCTCCTGATTTGTGAGTGAGGAAAATTTCTTAAGCTTTAAGCCCATAGATCAGATAGAAAAAAATATAAATATATTATTAATTTATTTAAAAATTAACTATTCCAAATTTTTATTAATTAATAATAAATAAAAAAAAAAATTATGCATATATAATTTTTTTTTTTATATTGTTATTATAATTTCAAGAAGGTAATAAAAAAAATAGATAAACAATAGAAACAAACAAAAACGATTGAGGGGAAATTGTGACTCAGTGGAAAACTGCATGGTAATTCGGAAAGAAGGATATCGGAACGTTAATGAATAATATTCAGAACAGCGCGAGGTCTTTTGCAATTTTAAAATCAGAAATGTCGTAAGCATAGTTGATTAGATCATTAATATTCGGAATGGAATTATAAAATTTGTTTGCAGTTTTATGCACATATTGTTTAAAACTTAGGAGGGAAAGAGCATGTCTGAGATCTTCATTTCGGAAAAACCAAGGCGAATTTGTAATCATACGTAGGATTTTATTTTCAAGTCTTTTTGTATGATCTCGAAATTCGACGGAGCAGTAGATCCCCAAATAGGACTCGCATATGCAAGTATTGGACGCAAGTAAGCAAGATAAATGAGTTTTTTATTTTCCAAGGATATAGTAGAATTCCTACAAATAAGTGGATGCAGTGCGCGAATGCATCTATTAAGTTTATCCCTAAGATAGTTAATGTGAGAAGCATAATTTAATTTACGATCTAAGATTACACCCAAAAATCGAAGTTAATCCCCAATCATCTATATTTTATATAGCGTGAAAGTATTGAAAATTGATCACAACTTAGACTAGGATTTGTTAAAATAAACCAGTTAAAATGATGCTATTTTATGTAATGAATTTACATTAATTAATTTTCTTATTCCTCAAATAACTCTGTTTTATTTCAAAAAATATTGTATACATCTTTCAAAACCTTTCCGCTTACATTTTTATTTCTTTTCTGTCCCACAAAAATCTTGTACTTACTACTAGGCCCAAAAGTAAGACCAATTATTAATTTTTTTTTTTTTTCAAAAACTCATTATTTATTCTTCCAAATTTATTTCATCGCCTTCAAAGTAATCCTCCAGACACCAACTTTTTTTCCAATCCTCAATGCATGCTAAAAAGTCATCGGCAGGGATGGCCTTCAAAACGAGCGGCGATTCACGTTGAATATCTTCAAAAGGTGTCTCCGAGAGGCCTTTTGAGTTTAAGGAATAGCCAGAAGTCGCACGGTGTGAATACGATGGTTGTGGAACGATATGGGTTTCATCTTTTGGCGAAAAAGTCACGAAGAATCAATGCAGTGTGAGCTGGCGCATTCAGTGTTTTCGGTACCAATAGAGATTTAACGCGTTTGATGCCCAAAATGGAATTGATTGATTCTTTTGAAATTCCAACATCATCAGCAAGGTCTCTGATTGTAAATCGACGGTTTGCAAGCACCAAATCTTTAATTTTTGGACGTGAGCTTCGTCGGTTGAGGTTGATGGGCTCTTCGTCTTAAACGCGTTCTCTGCCTTCTTTGAACAGTTTATACCACTGAAGCACTTCTTTCCGATATAGGAATGCTCTCCGAATGCCTTCTGCAACATCCTATACGTTTCCGCAAACAAAATTTGATGCAAGTTCTTTGCTGAATTAATTCAGGCATTTCAAAAATCGCCGGAATTAGTTTGAGCTTCTCACAATGCCAAACATAACTCAAACAGTAATGAATATTTTGACGTGAAATTTCACATAATAGATGTTGAGGGCAGTGCCAGCAACCTACAAAAAAAATAAATAAATTGAAATTTCATAAGCCCCGGGAATTTTAATTGATGATTGGTCTTACTTTTTGATTAGATATTCATTTTGCAACACTTTTTTTAACTTTATTTTTTAAAATAAAACTATTTGTCTTTCATTTCTGTAGATAAAGATAATAACTGTTTTGCATGACTATTTTACCTATTTGAGAGTTTTTCATCTGAAAACTTACTTTTTTTTTTTCCGTGGGTCAAATATTCTATTTTATTATATTTTTACACGTAATATATATATATATATATATTGTTCCAATGCAGCTGGCAAACACTTAGACAGCTTGGTCTTGATGCCTTAAGGCAAGCGCTGCACAGACGTTACTCACTTTGCACTACCCAGGGGGCGCGTGTAACTTGAAGATACGGACGTGTAGTAACAATGCCCCTGCAACGCTTTACGATCCTATTAGAACCGGGACCTACGGTTTAAAGTGGGTTCCAAACCACTACAAAAAACATCCATGGCACCGCCGGGACTCGAAGCCGAAACCTATGGCACCGATCATCAGAGCTCTAGCCATTCAGGCCCCATACGTTATATATTGAACCATATTTGTCATAAATTCATCTCCTAAAATTAATTTACAGAAATAAAAAAAATAATAAATATTTAAAATTTTCGAAAATTAAAAAAAATAAGAAGAAGAAGAAATTGGTAAAACAATTTATTTTACTTTTTTTATATGTATCTTTACAAAAAAATATTTTATTTAATAACTATTTCACAATTTTATTTTTCTTCGGCTAAATTTTTTTTTTTTTTTTTCATGTAAAACAAATTCTTTAGCTTAGTATTACAATATTTATTAGTATTGAATAATATCTATTTTTCAGGAATTTTAACAAACGTATCTCCGCTTAAGTACAAGACTTGTGTATGAGAGTAAAAAAAAAAAAAAAAAAAAAAAAAATGCAAATATAGATTAAAATGGTTGGTGAGATAATTAGATGTATGCAATATATTGAAATTAAATAGTTATATAACGGTTAAGAAATTGAATAAATTCAAATTCATTATAAAAATATAGTTATTTTTAATATTTTGTCTTACAAAATCATTAGAAAAATATTAATACAATATATGTTTTTGAAACATAAAATTCAATGTAAGTCGAAAAGACATTTTCATAACTATTTGAATTAAAGTACGGCGATATTTAAAAAAAAAAAATTGCATTTTAATATAGTTAACTATAGCTGGTTAAATATACAGGGTGATTATAATTAAAGTCCTACTTTCAAAACGCTGTAAAAAAGAAACACTCGTCACAATGAGTTTAAATTTGAACTGAAGATACTTGAAGAAGGGGGAAACGGTACGGCATCAAAAAGTTCCAAAGTGTATTAATAGATGGCGCTGTAAGCGGCATAAAGAAAGTGATTCGGCTTCCAGTGATATTTTGAATTGAAATTGCAACGTATTTTGCATGAATTGCACATTAAACAAACTGTAGTGTTCAATGTGCTTGATTGTCTCGGGTTTTTTTTTGACGGAAAAATGACTTCCAACAGTTGTGACACTGTTAGTGGAAAGTCCATCCACCACGACAAGGTCATTCCAAATTGGATAGGAACAATTGGTGGAACTATTTTTGGAACTTTTTTTTTGATGCCATACTGTTTCCCTTTCTTCAAGTAACTTCAGTTCCAATTTGAACTCATTGTAACGAGTGGTTCTTTTTTACAGCATTTTGAAAGTGGGACTTTAATTATAATCACCCTCTATATAAATTCGTAACATTTTCTTCGGGTTCTGTCTATTCTGGTATATTATTTTTAAAATGTTAATAAACTTAGATTTTAAATATTTCAATACCAATAGTAGTAGTTAATATTGCATTATAAATTTAAAACGAATATCAATTTTAAAAAGGAATGCAAGAGGGTTTAAAGAAAAATTCAAAAGAAAAGTATGGGTATAATTAAATTTCTAATAAATTCATAAAATATTGTAACTCAGTGGAAAAAAACTATAAATTTATTTACACGGAATGAAATTATAGAATAATTTAACAAACTACATTAAAGTATAAAAATCATATGCTGAAATAATTATCTGTATAATAAAATATATTTGAAAAAAAAAAAAAAAAAGAAATTTTATAATTCATTGGTGAAAATAATAAATTCATTTACCAAAATTTTGTAAAATTAAAATAATAGTTGGAATAAAAATTTTGAAAATGAAATATATTAGTCAAATAATGATTAAAATTATAAATAAATAAATTCCTTTACCAAAAAAATTTTGTAAAAAAAAAAAAAAAAAAAAAAAAAAAAAAAAAAAATCTAATTTAAAAATTAAAAAGAAAAAAATATTTGTAAATAATAATAATAATAATAAATAAATAAATAAATTATTTTATCAAATCTAAATTTTGTAAAAATTAACAAAAAGTTAAAAAAATTTTTTTAAAAATTCAAGTTAAAATAAGTAAAAAGAAAATTCCGAAAATAAAATAAAAATTGAATAAGTCTCTTTAAAAGATATGTAAAATGAAAAAAATTTATTTATAAAATAAAAGAAAATTAAAAAATGAAATTACATTTTCTAAAAAAAGAAATAATAGTAAAAAAAATAATCATCATCATAAAAGCGTATTGTCAAAAATATTTAGCTACGTGAGTAACCAAGAATTATAAATTTGTTAAGTATTTAGCCAACAATTATTTTATCCATTACAGATCATTTAATTAAATATAAAAAGCTTGTTTTTTTAAAGTTTTTTATTGTTCAATATATTGTTATGTTTTTCATTTTATTGCAGAACATTGTGGCCTCAGCCTCGAAAACGTTAAGGAAGGCCTACAGTTTCACACACTTGTTTTATATCTACAATAATCAGCTATCATAAATTCCCAATCGAAGTACTTTTATCAGCAAAGAAGTTGCTAAGTGAGTTGAGGTCCAATCAGACATTTCTTTAGATATTTTTCCCATGATAATCCAACATAAATAAATTTTACATGTGACCAAGCAGCTGTTAAAGTGGGCATTTTTTTTTTCTAATGCAGCCGGCAAATCGATCGTGATCTTCGCCATAAGGACTGCATCGATGTTACTCACTTTACATTACCCAGGGGGCGCGTGTAATTTGGTGGTAAGTCACGGAGTAACAATAACCCGTAACGCTCTACGATCCTATTAGGACCGGGACTTACGGTTTAAAGTGGATTCCGAGCCACTACAACACCCATGGGCAAAGTCGGGATTTGAACCTGGTACCCGTGGTACCGAGCGCTAGCCATTCGGCCATGAGCTCCCAAAGTGGACAATACTTCCGCTAATAATTTACTATGCTAATCTGCTTCTATCAATATGATCATGAAGTCCACCTCCATAATCAGTAAATCACCCTCCATAATCCCCACCGCCGCCCCCATAATCAGTAAATCAAATTTCGTTTTCTCTTAATTGCTTATAACATTTTTTTTTTTTTTTTTTTGAGAAATTAATTCTAACAAGTAGAGTTTTTAATAAGAAATTTTATTTTCCTGTCATGTTAAGACAACTTAAGTAGCCAGCTTTGAAGTTATTGTTTGGAAGAATTAATTGAGAATGGTATAACATTGTTCTATGGTGGCAAAATACAATATTACTCCGTTTAATTGTGATTCTCCGAACTTGCGATATACCCTGATTAGATAACCCTTCGAGAATCTTGAAACTGAATAGCACAATCAGCTAATCTCGGAAATTACTCCCCTTCGTCAATTGAAAATGTTGTGTGAAGAAAAAGAAATATGTTGATCGAGGAATGTCTTTACAAGCAACAATGATTTCGGCTGTAGAGCAATCCAGATAAAGCTTGAATCATTTTATAAATATAGGGAGTTACAAAAATACATTGAATATTTTTGAATGACAAAATTAGACTTAGATACAGTATTTTCTGGTACTGATAAAGTAAAAAATATTTAGGTATTTTGCTATAGAATCAATGGTGGATTGGGATGGCGAATTAGGCCTCAACCGAGACCTATGTTTGAAGAAACAATCATAAAAGGGGATTAAATATTTGGGTTCCTGACCACATTGCTCTCCATGGAGCTCAACATGGAAAAGCAGATCCCTGAAATGGTGCTAGACTAGATCTATAAGATCAGAATAATCCCATGAAAAGAATCCCCCCTTTAATGAAGTGTCCGGAAGCTGTCCATCATTGGAATCCTAAGTAGTTCCAGAACCAAGGACACAATACACCTATTGATACAGTCGGAAACTAGCTATACCTTCCGTCCACCAGAAGCGGAGGCCAAAGAGACGTATTGACCACACAAGAGATGCAGTTCAGACCGCCCAGTGGTCTCATTTTCCCGGGACACGGGTCTTCACGCCCGCAAAGCATGTGGGTCAGAATACTAACATTTAAATAAAAAAAGATAATCAGAAAGTAGGAAACCAAAAGGGAGAACTAAAAATAAAAATATACAATTTAAGCCGTATACTGGAAGAAAAAAAAAAAAAACAATCAATAAATATAAAAGTTGCTTGAGCGAATAAGAGTTCTCTATGTAAGAAAAAAAAAAGGGGAGTTATAAACGAAGGCAAAGGGCCGATTACCAGTTCCAATGTGGTATTAAGTACCACTAAGCCTCCACATCTTAAATTGATAGTAGAATTTTAGAAAAACATCTCCTACTATGAGACATCTAAAGCAAGAAGAATGGAAAAAAGCTAAAGCCGTCCGTACAATTAGGTATCCGTTACATGATGCCCAAAAGCGATTAAAATTAAAATGAAAGAAAAATTTGATTGAAAGATAGCCGGATATAAGTGCACATCGTAGAATTCGACTTAAAAATTAAAGCCAATGAAAGCAGTTCAGATCCGCATGAAATAATTTGAGGGAGTTCGGTGATCGATCCGAGGATCGTTCGGAATAAAATTACTCCGTTGGATGATGGTAAATTCCTCGCAATTTTTTGAGTGCTGGAAACGACTCTCATGCTGTATCGTAAATGACACGAGGCCTTTTCTTGAACTCGCTACACCTGGATGGTAGACAGGTATTTGTGTAATCGCTTCATTGCGGATCTGAGGGCATTTAGAATGAAAAGATTTCGAAATTTTGAAGATGTAATCCATAATAGGATCGATATCGATATCACTGTTTTGAATATAAATTTTTAACTTCTACTAACAAGATTTGTTTTCTACTAACAAACCACAGCGCATTAACAATTCGTCCAAACTAGTTATTTTAATAATTAAATAAATTCACTGAAATTCTCTTTGTTTAATAATAAAAGAAGAAAAAATTTTAACTCATTGAAAATTCTTAAAATTAGCATCTAATGATTAATTCAAGCTATAAACATTATTTTTTATTGGAACTATTTTGTCATCAGCAAATTTTCGATTTCCAATAGCATGCCTCTCACCCCTTAATACAGATGCCGCTTTTTTCGCATATAGAGTATGGACTTGATCAGTATAATATCCTTAAGATTTATATGATTCAGTGAATGTTTCACCTTTCTAAATTTAAATTCAACTCATGAGAAATAATTTTGATGAATGACACAAAGTCGAAAAGTTTCTTTTCTGATGTATTTATTTGTTTATTTGGTTGTTCATCAGCCCGACAAATTTGAATTCATAAATTCTTATACTTTCTTACTTTAAGTATGGTTGTTATATTTAATTGTTTCCGCAGAAATATTTTATAAAAATATATGAAAGTTACATTCGTTAAATGTTATATATATTTTAATCTAACATCATTAAAAAGTATTTATATTTCTTGAAGTGGCAATGCTTCTAAATTTCTTGCTTTAATTCCCCCACAACCCACCTTCCCTCTTTTCTTCTTTCACTTTCTGAGCTCCAAGAACTTCTGCCATGGCTTGTGTAAGATTTGTTTCTATCTTTGTAAATCTAACTATGATGAAGCAAATTTTAATATTTTTTCATATAAAATTGAAGTTTGTGAAGAGATAATTTTAAATAAATGTTTATTTTTTTCCAGACATTGTACACATACCCGAATAGCTTTCGCTCTCAAAAGGCTTTGATAGCTGCCCAATACAGTGGCACCAAAGTCAATGTACCCGAAGATTTCGTTTTAGGGGAAACAAACAAGTCAGAGGAATTCCTAAAAAAATTTCCTAATGGCAAGGTAAGAAATATATTAAAAAGTATTACCAAATTCTGTTTTATAAATATGCCGGTAGCAATCGTGTCAAATGAACCATGTGCACGTCACAGACAATGCCATCATATTAATATATTGAATTTGCTACGAATTTTTCATGCATTCTTATTAGGTAACCAGTTGCTATTTTGAATTTAACAAAAAATATAAATATGCATCTAGTTTATTTATTAGCTGAAATATAGATACTTCTTACAAAGATTTATATATGTTATGCAAGTAATGAATTATTGCTGATGATCTGATATCTAAATTTAAAATTCAGTTCTTTAGGTTTATTTTACATGACAACTATCAAAGTAGTGTTAAAAGCTTAAAATCCAATTTGCTGATATAAGTTTCATTACATTATTCAATTATCAAGTAACTTACACTGCATTAACTAAGTATCTATACAATTTGGCATCTTAAATGGAAATATGCATTTTGTTTTAAGTGGTTAAGAGTATAATGTAATATTTTTAAAGGAAAGGAGGAATTTTTCGTAATTTTAAAAAATTATGTATTATTTAACAAGAGCAAATTATGTATTATTATGAGTTTTATAGTGATTTAACATTAGGACATATAACATTAGTGTCGTATAACTTGAGGTGTATCGATAGATGCTTTTATTTTATAAATAGGAGCTAATTAAAATTTGTATTCAGTATCATATTACTAGCTATTTTACTTTAAGCTAATTGGTTAGAAATTTGTTGACTCGCATACATTCATTTAATATTAAATGTCTATATTACAAACATGCTCTGATATTTAATGTAGATCATGTATTTTTGCGGGTTAAGAAAAACAGAATATGTAATTATGAATGTATTAGCTATGATCATAAAACTTGCTCAACAGATTTTGAGTAAATTGTTAATAATAAAAAAAAAAAAAAATCCTCTATTGAAAGGCATGACTTGATTTAACTGTCAAATTGTGCAAGACATGGAGGTAAAGTAAAAGTAACAAACTCTTGCGTTTTTAGCTGTGTAGCTATGGTCATAAAACTTTTGTTAAACAGAATTATTCTTGCTTATTTTCTGATGATTCTTAGACTGATACATGGTGGTTTTAAAACATTTTTCATTAATTGAATAAGAAATTTAAAATACCAGTTAATAAGAATTTAAAATGTCTCGCTAAATGTTGTGCCATAATAATTAATCTTTTAAAGCATGATTTTATTTCAATTTTGATTGAATGATATTTGTGTGCCTTATTTAATTTTTTAAATTTTTTTAATATGCAAACATATTTTAAAAATGAAAATATTTGACAAGTATAGCTGTGGATGTATTTCAAACAATGATATTGACTTGCTTATTGATTGCAAATTGATATGATGACAATATTTTAATTTCATTTACGGTTTCCACTTGAAAGGATTTTTCCTTGATGATTTTTCAGTGATGTCTGATCATTTGTAATGAATTATGCGATACATTTGTCTTCTGTATAACAAGTATGTTAAAATTGAAAACTCTACAGGTTAGTTTTAAATAGCAAATTCAAATACCTTTTGTCTATATTCTAATTCTGTTTTAAAAAATGTGACAGGATGGTTATAAAATGTTGTATGCTATTGATGATGAAAGTACAAACTAGGGCGATCTGATTAAAACCTTGATACGTTCATACACTGAAATGTAAAATGGAATGGAAATAAGGTGTTGATATAATTAGACGATTTTAACTTGTACTGAGTTTGTTTAGTATGCATAAGATTAAAATTGAAAAAAATAGTCTTGTAAATTGATAGGATGACAATGAATTTATTTCATTTGCGGTTTTCCACTTGAAAGGATTTTCCTTGAGGATTTTTAAATGACGTCTGATCATTTGTCGACTATGCTATGTTTTTCTTTCTTTATAACAAGTATTATAATAAAAAAATACAAATATTATTTACATATTTTTACATATCCTGGAATCCCATTACAAGTAGGCTTTTTCTTATAACTGTTCTGGGCATTTTGGTCAAATGCGACAAGAGAATGTTCTTGGTATTAACTCTGTCTGTATAAAATTTCCACAGTTTTTAAGACAGGTCTTCATGAAAAATACAGAAAAATTAATTTAATGCAGGAAAAAAAAAAAAAAACGAATCTGCTTTAAGCTAATAATCTTTGTATTGGCAGATTGGTGCATTAAGTTTAAGCCTTAGATATTATAATCATTTAAGAGACCTGCAATAATATTCATATACTAATCCTAAAATTAACACTGCTAAAAATAAATAAAAATTATTCATTTTCTGGATTTATTATCAAATAAGGAATAGGTAACATCAATGCAATTTCTACATCAAAAATAAAATAGAAATTAAAAAAATCGAAACGAAAATATTATTCGAGTATTAGATATTATAGAAATCCACACTCATAGGTCGAAGAAGATTCCATATCTATAAATTTTTTTATATAAAACATAAAAAAAAAAAATTACTCTTACTACCACGACTAGAACTAATGATAATGTTAATAAAAATAAGTAACTATATCTCCTTTTGATTTGAAATCAATTGTACGATTATACTAATATATTAAGTCCCTCATCAGTATACTACAGAAAATAAAAATAACCAAACTACATCTATAAAATGTCAGTATCACTCAAATCCAAAATGATGTCTTCTAAAATGAGATTTAACTAAACTTAATCGCATAATAAATAAAAATAGTCTACCTACAATTACATGAAATCCAGTCATTATAAAAAATACTGAACCAAACACTGAATCAGAAATTCTAAATTCAGCTATAAAAATATTCAAACCCTTGAAAAGATAAAAAAATATACTCCTAAAATTCAAGTAATAGCTAAAGAAGAATTAGCTCTTTTTCAATTTTCATTCAAAATTGAATGATGAACCCATGTTACAGTAACTCCTGAAGCTAATAAAATTACAGTATTTAATAAAGGAACTTGAAAAGGACTAAAAGCCTTAATCCCTTCTGAGGTCATACTACATCTAATTCTGCTGTTGGATTTAATCTTGAGTGAAATAAGGCTAAAAAAAAAAAGACAGGAAAAAAAATACACGGCACTTTAACGTTTGCGGTACCTTGGTGACAGTTGCGCTAATAAAGAGCACAAGCGCCAACCGGTTTTGAATCGCGACGTTAGATTGGCGACACTTAAAAACCGCCAAGTCTGTCGCCAAGGTACCGTTAATATGTAAGTACCTCTAACAATAAATAAAAATTATTCCTAATATTAATCCCTCTTAACACTATTCTAGAGTGACATCCCTGAAAAGTTCTCTCAGATAACATCTCGTCATCAGGCAAAAGATACCACCAACACTACTATAAAAGATATAAATAATAAATCTATATGCATAAACATAAATATCTTAATTATTCCAATTACACCACATAATACACCAAAACCTATTAATAATAGTCAGAAGAAATACAGAAAATAGTAATTATTAATAATAAACTATTATGAATAAATTAATTATAAATAGAAAGTTATACTTAAAAAAAAAATTTAATTTTCTACTCTGGACATATCTACAAGAACTAGATTATTTAGCGTTTTTAAAAGCACTTCTATATCCTTGGAAAAAAAGGTTTAAAATAAACAATTTTTAGCAAAATAATGACTTTTCTTATTTGGTCAACCACCATCAGGGTTGACATATTTTGTAGCAACAGGCAGTTGCCTTTTGCAATTTTAAACAAATGCAAAGTTAGACATGATACCTTAAAATCCCAAAATAAAGAAATTAAAATTTCTTTTGCAAAAAAAAATGATCTGTGTAGTTACATAGTTTATTGGTTTTAAATTTTATCTCTTGGTTTCTATAATTATGCACTATATATTGGTGCACAATCAAAACTAAAAAGAAAAAGTAATTTTCTTTTAACGGCTTATAAATCAATAATTGATTTATGAGTAACCAACTTGATGAACAAAAAAAAAGAAATTGCTAATTATATCCTTCATGTATTTTATATTAATAAATTTAATTTTCAGTTTCGTTATATTATTAAACTCATATATTTTTAGGTTCCTGCACTGGTTACTGCAGATAACAAATATTTATTTGAAAGCAATGCCATTGCTTTTTATGGTAAACGAAGTGCAAAATATTTCTTAAAAAGGTATTGTATTCTTTATTTCAGAATGATTTTTGCTTTTATTCATTATTTAAACATTGCTTATCTAAATATTAAAAAAAAATGAAACAATGATTTCCTTATAAAGCGTTTCTGTAGATTTTTTTTTCTTGAAGTTTTAAAAATTTTTGTAATTTTTTTATGAAAATATTAAAAAAAAAAAAGTATTATCTCATTTGCCATCTGATTAATATTCACAAGATTTTTCTTATAAATTCGTCTTACAAAGCAAAATTCATGACATAATTAACAGTTTATTACAATTCTAATTTTTATTGTTCATTAATCAAATCAGTAAATTAATCTCAATTTAAACTTGGATAAGTTGTGCTTAATAAAATTTCATTATTTTTTACCAAAGTAGTAAAAGCTTGCATTTGTGTCACATTGTGTCAAAAAAATGTGATATTTTTCATTATATTGATTTAATAACTCTGGAATAATAGCCAATTATTATAAGCACATCTTCAGCTTTCACTTATGATCATCATTTAGAAGGGATAAGAATTAACGAATTGGGGAAGAGTTACTCTTGATATTTTTTGCAAATAATGTTATTTATTAAATAAAGTCATTCTTTTACTTTCTGTTTTAGCGATGGTTCATACAATTATGTTTTATTTGCTCTTTTTTTTTTTATTTATTACCTTGTTAAATATCTATTTTAAAATAATTATATTTTTAAAAAACATACAAATTAGCTGTAGTCTACGATTTGAAGAATTTAACTTTTTTATTACTTGAACCAAAATTTTGTAAGCACATTCTTTTTTTCCTTAAAAACTGCTGTTATATTATATCTAGAAATTATAAAAATTATCAAGAATAAGATTTGTTAAATGATTTTTATTTAAAAGCATATTTATGACATTTGTCTGTTATTTACTTGTATATAATAGTTCATTCTCCTGATGCAGGACATGTTTTCTTTTTATATATTTAAAAAAAAAAAAAAAATTGGTTGCATATAATTTTAAGATGTAATTTTTAAAACTAAAGCTTTATTTTTTGTCTATACAAATAGGAAAAAAACATTTTTATATTTTAATTAAGATGTATATTTTAAATCAATTGCATATTTTTGTATTAAATTATTTCTAGAGGTAGCATTTTGTTTTAAATTTCTTTTAGCTTTATTTTAATGAAAATTTCCTTATTAAAAATTGTTGCATTACTTGATATAATACATTACAATGATTTTATGGTTATTTGTAGTTATTTAGTAGTGTTTGCTTCTCTGCCCTTTTCCCTTATTAATTGACAATTAGGTACTTGCCTATTAACGGTAATCCTTGGCAACAGACTTGGCGGTTTTAAGTGTCGCCAATCTAATCTTAACAGCTACCAAGGTTACCAAACTAATAGAATAGATTTCCACTTAAAAACCGCCAAATCTGTAGCTGCGGTGGCGTGTGTGCTTATTGCCGCAACTGTCGCCAAGGTACCGTTAATACGTAAGTACCGACAATTATTTACTACTATAAAGCCATTTATTTGATGCTGTGATCATTGAAATTATTTAAACCAATCATTGAGGAAGTTTGCCTCTATTATGTTCTTCATTATAATTTTTTTCTTAAATTTAATATAGATTACATGAAAATTGGGAGTTATGCCAATTAAAATTTGTGTTCCTTAAGATAGTTATAAAATCTCTTGTACTGACTTGGTTTCCTTTTAATTGGATTTGAAGTAACCACAAGAGAAAAAGTAAATCATCTCGATACGGCTTATGGATCAACTATTGACTCGTAAGCAACCAACTTGATATACAATAAAATAACTCTTAATAATTATTTAAGCAATAATGTTTCTTTAAAAAAGTAGATTTTTAAATTATGTATTTAAATATTTATAAACTATAAAACCATAAAAAACATTTAATAAACTATTAAATAAAACAGATTATAAATACAAACCCAATTCAATGGCTGGTGTGGATTCTCTTTTAATTGGTTTTGAAGTTTCAGAGTCAACTAGTTGAAACTATTCTTAATATTAGCATTTCAATAGTAGAGCTTGTGATATTAAGAGTTGAGATTTTTAAATCTTAAATAATTATATCAGGATATCTTTTGTTATTAACTTATATTCCATGTATTGATTTAATAGATAACCATGAGGGAAAAAGAAAAAAATAACTTAATACAGTTTTGTATAATTTTTTACTTGTGTTTTTCTCTAAAAAAAAATTTGACTTATTTTTTAGTGGGTAACGATGAACTCAATGGTAAGACACAGCTTGAAAAGGCACAGATTTTGATGTGGATTAACTTTGGGGAGAATGAAATTATACCACCTTCTTGTGCATGGGTATTTCCTTGCTTAGGGTTAATCCAGTTTAATAAACAAGTAAGTTCTTATTGTTTAAATGATAATTCATAGTTTTTTGTATTAATACTTTTTATATACATTATATCATATTGTTTCAGATTTTTAAGATAAATTTCTCTACTTTAAAGGGAAAATCACGAGCAATAGTGTTAACCATTTAATAATTCAGCTGCATTATATGTCTAAATTATTGAAATGTATAGGAGAAAATGTTATTCTGGCAGATGTTTATACTTAATTGGCTTATGTTCTTTTTTGAAAATAACTTCATTATCAATGGTTTTACCTATTAAATCTTTGAATTTGAAAGTTAACATGAGATGTAGTTAAAATTAGTTTCACAGCTTAATTGCGACTTCTCCAAATAATTATTTAAAAATACGATTTTTCTTTTAGAATACTGAAAAGGCCAAGGAAGATATTACTAGAGTTCTGAAGCTTTTAAATGACCACCTTATGCATTCAACATATTTAGTTGGTGAGCGCATAACTCAAGCTGACATTAGTCTTTGTTGTAATTTATTGTCATTATACCAAATAGTAAGTTGTTTTCTTATTCTTGATGTGTAATAAAAATTAATCTTTCGTTACAGAAGTATTTCCTGTACCTGTAGTGCAAAATGGAATGTTGAACCCTTTGATATTAAAATTTAAGGCAAAAAAATTGCTTAAATTTTCTAGTATAAAAGAATTTTCGAGTAACATGTAAGTGCAACAAATTTAAAATTAACTTTTTCTTAATGTGTTTTAATGTAATAAAATTGGCTTTTTGAAATATTGATTAGGTATATCCATTTTAAGTATTAACTATAAAATAAGCATGAAAAGTAAAAATAAATATTACATGCTTCAAAATTGTTAAATGCATTGATTTTATTTGAAATATGTATGTGATAATTCATCTTTTCAATAGGTTTTGGAGCCATCATTTAGACAACCTTATCGTGCAGTAACCAGATGGTTTGTAACATGTGTTAACCAACCTCAATTTAAAGCTGTGTTGGGAGAGATTCAACTCTGTAATAAAATGGCTCAATTTGACGCTAAGAATTTTTAAATTGATAAAAAGAAATTCATTCAAAAATTAAGCAATATTTGTTATATTTAATTTATTAATGTTTAAACTGATATACTTAAGTATAAAATATAAACTTAGATTTTTTTGTATCTAAATACTTATTAATAAATATTTATTACTTGTGATTTTCTAATTTTTAATTACATTAAGTATAGTATTAGTTTTATCATGGGCTTTATTTCTAGATATTTTTATGTCACAGCAAAGGGAATGTCTAAAATATATTGTAAATCAAGTTAATCTACTAATGTATTATCTAACAATAAATACATGCAAAAGTATATTGTTGGTTATGTGTGATGAATTGGATAATTTGAATCATTTCCTCCTATTACTTCGAAAACATTGAAGCATATGTAGTTTGTATAGCAAGTGATAATTTTTTGTCAGTATTTAATCTGAAAACTAAATTATTTAGGTAGATAATTAAAATAACGAACAGC
>BPLR01015549.1:0-22590 GCA_021605095.1 Caerostris extrusa
AAGAAGACATTGAGAAAGAGAATATATGAAATTCCACATATTTTGTATCGCCATCTGATATTTGGTTTATTACTCCCTCATGTTTCAATTTAACAGGGAGTAACTTCAGCATTTGTGTAGTAATGTTCATTATTTCATTCTTCAAAATTCAAAGGGTTTTATTATTATTTCTGAAATTTACATTTTAAATTGTTTCTTTATTGTAAATATATATAAATAAGTAGTAATGATAAATAGCATCTATAAATATTTTTCTTTTTTTCACACTAAACAATATATTAAAAATCCATGTAATTCTTTTTATTATTGGTGTGTATCAATATGTTCATAGTGACTCTCGATTAATGTTCTTAAAAATGTATTATGAGATAATAAGTGATTTTCTTTGACATATTTTTTCATAATTGTGCTAATGTAATTTTGATTTTTTCGGTTGTTCAATCCTCAATTCTTGGCGTTTTAATACAACTAAAATTCTAAGAAACTTGCTAAAAATATTTTTCAATACTTGGATTTCATCTTTTTGTAAACATATTTTGTATTTAACTTTAAGTCATAATTTTGCATGCTATCTTTTCATATTGTAATGTTTAAAAATGTTATACAAGGGCTTATTGAAGCTAAATTTCATATTTTTGAAGGGTTGATTCTTAATTCTCATTTCACTTGAAAAAGAGAGATTCTAATTCTTAATTTTTTCATTACATAGCATAATATTATATAACTTTAAGTTAAAATAGAACTGTTATGCCCATCTCCATTAGCCCCTGGTTCTCCATTGAATCTCCATGCTGAATGGTTGCCTTCTGCTACTGAACTCCTGATAACATGGTTTCCACCAGCACATACTTCATCACAGAATGAAGTTATCAATTATCATATAAGTATAGAAGAGATATCAGGATTGTCTGAGAGTGCTGTTTTGTACAAAAACATTTTAACTGTAGGCAAAGTAATTAGTACTTACTTATACTTAGTAGTAATACTCTACTACTTACTTTCAAATAATAAAATGTAATAATTTAGATGTCTTTAAAACATTTTGAAAAAAAATAATTGTACAGCGATTGACAACACTGTGCATAGTAGGAAAAATAGAATTTTAAAAAATGTTTCAAATATGGAGGATTTTAAATATAGATCACATTTGACACTACTAAATTTTGATTTTAGAATTTTTATATAGCTTTTCTTTCTTAATTTTTATGAAAATAATTTACGGTGTAGATATTTAATTATAAGTATAAGTAAGAATATAAAATGTATTCTTCCTATCGCAATGTAACTTCATATAGTAAAAATTTGTAGATGGAATTTTGAGTAAAGGAAGTTGATAGTATGCAGAAACAATACCATCTAAAACATTTTTTCACATTTTAAATTAAATATGGTAATTTTTAATACAAAATTCTTAAGTGTAAAACATTTGACTTAGATGTCTACAGTCTTATACAGTGAAGTATATGTGATGTCAATACTTTCTTCTACTTATTTAAATGTGGAAAGCAAACTTTTTTGTATTGTCTTTTTATGGTTTTTGTGCTTTAAATGATTTATAAAATAAATAATTTATAAACATATTAATTATATTTAATATATTAATTATATTTTTTTTCAATTCTTTATTTAATTAATTTTAATCCCAATGTTTTTCATTTTTTTTTATTTATTTATCCAGAATATTACTAGTGCAACAATTCCAAATTTGAAGTCGTCTGTATTCTATATTATTGAAGTATGGGCATTTAGTAAAGGGGGAAAAGGATCACCAGCTATTTGTTGGTTGCCTGCTATGGGTATAACTTATCTTTTATTTTAATGAAAATATTTTTAATTCCCTAAAAGGCTTCATTTAATAAGTAGAATATTATAAAAATTGCCATATAATCGTACTATATTAACAATTTAAATTTCCACGATAATATTTAAAATTTAATCTTTCTCATTGAAGGCAATTTGTCTTTGATTACTTTTTCCACTATTGGATTACAATGATAGATAATTAAAAGATCATTATTTTTCTTTTTCAGTTTTTTAAAATTGCATTATGTAATTAATATTAATTTTGTTATTCATTAAAACATTTTTAAATTACAAAAGATGTTATTTATATATAATTTTTTTATTTTAGATGCAAGTGCCAAATATTTAGCTGGATATCAAATTCCATACCATTATATTATTCCTGCAGCATTAATTTTTTTTCTTGTTGTGTTAATTTTAGTTGCACAACCAATATTTTCTAAAAACAAAATTAAAAGCAAGGTAAAAATGTTAAATAATATTTATGTTTTAATTTAAATTTGAATTTTCATGCCATTTTTTAAATATTTCACTGCTTAGACAGTGATTTTATTTTGTTTTGCCTTCTATTTATATCTTAAAAATTTTATGAATTATATTTAAAGTTTATAATTTTAACATGTGTCTTAACAATGGTTCCAATAAAAGTAATTAATATTGTGTTTCCTAATTTTGTTTTTATTTTTCAAACTATACATAATCTGAGAGTTGTTGTTAAAAGTTGAATCATTTATACTTCATTTCCAATTTACTGTCACATTATTGGATTACCATTTGAACTTTATAATTATGAAATTTTATTTGTTAAATTCTTTAAAATTTAAAAAAAAATGCTACTAATATAATTTCATTTTGACAATTATTATTATTATGTTTCATAATACTTAGTAATTTTTAAAATTTCTTTTTAACAGAAAGTTAAAGGAAATTTTTAATCATATGAATTATTTTTAATGCTTTTAAATATATGAATCTCTATACATTTAAATTAAATGTACATTTATATTTATTTTATTCTACCTTCTTTAACATCTGCTATCAACAATATGATTTTTGTGAAGGATTTCTCATATTTTTTTGTTTTTGACTTCTTAGATGTGTTTATACAGCAAATATTTTTGTTTTTATATAAGAATCAAATATTTATATTATTTTTAAAATGTCTTTTATTTGTTAAAAATAATTTGTTTATATTTTTCTTAAGTTAAATTATTACAAATAAATTATTAAATCATGTGGTGATAATAATTAACATAAAACTTATTTTCAAATTCAATTTTAAAATATTTACCTTTGCTTTTTAATATAGGGATTTCCATCTGGTGTTGCTGATGTTGATGGGAGTATGCGAAAATGTTTAATACCAGTAGATAAAATATATTTAGGAGAAATAGTTGGCCAAGGTGCATTTGCTGTTGTTCACAAAGGAATTCTGACTAGAAATAAAATCAAAGAAGACGTTGCTGTAAAAGTTTTCCAGGTAAGATAATTTTTTTTATGTATTCCATAATATTATTTCAATCAAAATTTAAGTTTAAATGATGTGTATTTAAATTCATTTAGCAATAAGCATTAATTTACATCGAGTAAATTAGTTGTGCTTATACAACATTTTTTTGTATATATGTTTCCTTTATCTATGATATTAAATTGAAATAATTTTAGATACAAAATGAAAATATAAATTGGTTTAATTAATTTGAAGTAAATAACGTCTTAACATTACAAATTTATTGATATTGTTTTATATATTCCTAGCATAACAAATAAGAAAATAAACTGGAAGACTAGATTTTTCATTCCACATTGAAAAAAGGAAATTAAATAAATTACAATTACTGAGAAATGAATATTGAGGTATTAGTTTTATCAAAAACTATATAGATCAGCTATATGATATTTATGTGCATTTCATGACAAAATCTATAAGCTATTCTTAATCCTGTTGCACACTGAAACTTTTGGATTTATGTTTTCATTTCTTTCAAATGATAAAATATAAATGATTACTTTTTTTCTACACTAGACTTGTTTGTCATAAACTACACTTTTAAATTTGTCAAAAAAAAAAAAAAAAAAAATTCTTTCCCTTTTGATATGTCATACATGAAATCTTTAACCCATTCAAATCTTGTTGAAATCATTGAAAAAAAAAACGTCAAAATATTTTGTTAATATTTAATATTTTTATCATTTTAGCTAAATTAAATTCAGATAATAAAAAAGTTTTGATTATTAAATTTATTATTCTTTGTCTTAATAAATGAGTATTTGCATTTATAGCTGAAAGTGTTAACAGGCGTAATATGCTTCATGAAATAGAAATTCTTCTACTCATAGGACGTCATGATAATATTATTGGATTTATTGGATTTACATTAGATATAGAAAAAATGTATCTTGTTTTTGAGTATTGTATGTATGGTAACCTTCACAATTTTCTTATTCGACTAAAGCCACAGGTAAATTAAAAACTTTTTGAAAATTTTCAATCTGTATTTTTTAAAAAAAATATTCTTGTGTCAAGTGATTTTTTAAAAGCAGAATTTAGAAATACATATGGATGGAATGAAAAATGAGTGATGAAAAATATTTAATGTTTGAAGTAAATTTTCCAAGAAGTTTAAAAATAAGTTTATTTAAACTAAATGAAAAATTTTTTTATATGGAATAGTAGTTTATAATAGTTTAGAGTTGTAGAATTTTGAACTAAAAATAAAACAGTTAAATGAGTCTCTTTGTCCTCTCGTTTCTAAAAGCGGTGATTGCCATGGCGGCTGCCAGTGGGTTCAAATCTGTAACCATATGTTATCATTGTGCCACAAGTCAGGATTCAGTAGGATTTCAGATATATTAAATTTAATGTATTTCTAGAGCAGAACATTTTTCTGAAGCATATTAGTGCATTTACTATAAAAGAATAATTTTTATGATAGTTATAATATTTTCGCAATAGAAATGGATATTAAGAAATTTAAAGTTATCACTTTTTTTTTTCTAAACTTGAAATAATTAAACATACTATACAATGTAACACTTGTTCATTAAAAGATTAATAAAGGAATTTTTATTAAATTATTATATTGATAAATTCTCTGTATTAAATTATTTGATTTTTCTATATTATAAAATTTGAAAAAAATTTGTTTACATTATGATAGAAAATTAGCATTTTTTTTAAAGTAATTTTCTTGAATGAATATGAAAAATTTTATGTTCTTGTAAAGATTTTTGCATCCTTTTTTTTTTTCTGTATCTCAGTAAGTAAATATATATTAGATAATATTTGAACTCAATTTTATTTTGCTTCAAAATATTTAGAACTGTTATTTTATAATCTTATAGCATTTCATATTCTGGACAGAAAAAATGTTGATGAATTTCTCATTGTCTGAGTATTCAAAATAGATAGATCATAAATTAATTTTGACTCCTTTAAAATTTATTTGTTCTAACCAGATATATGCTTTGTTAAATTCTCGGTTTTTTATATATTTTCTTATTTTGAAAAAGTCTACATCTGTTAGTTTTTTCCTTATTACATTACTTAAATATGATGATACCCAAAGGATAAAAATTCACTTTATTAAATAAGAATATCTTTAGTCATTATTTGCAATTGTTAGAACATGAATTTATTACACTTTAAAATGATTTATATCAGCTTAATCTTTGAGTACCATTGAAATACTTTTAATAACTTAAGAATTCTGGTTTCTTTATTATAATTTTAAAAAAAAAAATCTTATGAATTGTTTATTCTTTTCAGTTTTTATATATGATTAATCTTCCACCTTCTCAACGTCCAAATACTGATTTGGGTAAAATATATTTTATGTATTTGTATATTTTTAAACATGTTTAGTATTGATTTTATAAATATAATAACTGTAATATTTAATTTTCTTTAGTTTGAATTAGAAGCTTCATTAATTTTGTAGTTTAATTTTACTTTTTTTCTCAATTAAATTCATCTTACATTTGGATCAAATTATTTTGCAAAAATTTTTAGTTTTCAGCTTTTTTTTTTTTTTGATTATTAAATAAATTCTACAGTAAATTATTATATTTAATTAAGAGCATTTGAATCTTATCATTGCTTTGAGAAAATACTTCTTACATTATTTCTATTGTCAGAAGACTTTTTTTTCATATTTTTAATAATTTTTTGATGAGAAATGCAATTTATTCTTTTATTAAACAATTTTTCCTGTATTAAAAAACTAGGAAACCATTATATTATTCCACTTTCATATTAATTAAATTGTTTTTTTTTTAAATTTTTATATTTTTTATTTTCTTTTTTCTTTCAGCAAGAAAAAAATTATACCAAATTGCTGAGATGCATGTTTTTTCTATTAATTTTTTATAATTTATAGGTAGAGGCTATGGATTACAGTTAGCATCATATGTACTTCAAGTTGCAAAAGAATGGTAAGTAAAAGATTCAGGTACTAGTTTTTTAAGGAAGTGAAAGCAAAGTATAAAAAGTTTAATTCTACACATTTGAATTACTCCTTCTTTACTTTTATATAATATTGCAGGAATATATATCATCATTAAAATTGATTCATAGAGATATTGCAGCTCGAAATATTTTAATGTACAGTGAAACAAGAGTTAAAATAGGAGACTTTGGATTATCAAAAGATATCTACGAGACAAAAAATTATTATTCTCTAACTCGCAAGAAACTACCTGTCAAGTGGATGGCTCCAGAAGCAATTGAAAAACAGAAGTTTAATACTTTTACAGATGTGTATGTAATTTATATCTCTGAATTTTATTTAAAATGTTACCAGCAATGCACACCGTCTTTGTGCAAAGCATAAAATATTTAAATTATTTTATGTACTTTTTCTGGAGATTATATTGAAGGAAATGAATGCTTTATGAAATTTTTTTCTTTCTTCATTGAAACAAGTAGCCTCATAATCTCTGATGATTCTCAGTAGATGTATCCTCCATTAAATTAGAGTGTAAAAGTAATGTTCACTGTATTTAATCTATAGATCACCTTTATTCTAAAAGTACAACCTTACATTGAACAACAAATAACAACTAAAATTTAAAGTAAAATGCAAAGAAAGATATAAAAAGTGTATAAATATATAAGTGACTTACCAAAGATGAATAAGAAAGACAAAAAAATCTATAAAAAAGAAAATATTACTAGAAAAAAACCAAAACACTGATAGTTGGTCAAATTGATATGTTTGCTGAGCTAGAACCAACAACTAGAACCAGATCAGAACTAGAACCAAGACATCATTGTCTTGGTTCTAGTAATTAGTATTCATAACATATTCATTAAAAGGGCATCTATATTTTTTATTAATGCCATATTATCAGAAAATACATTATCATTTTAATATAGATCAATTACCCCTATTTTAAATGTTAATAATGAAGGAAAACTATATTTTATAAATATAATGTTTGTTAATTATTTAATGATTTCTAATAATTTCTGTGTTGATACATTTGTGTTTTATAAAATTAAAAATGGTATGGTTCATTTAGATGGGCATTTGGAGTATTTATGTGGGAAGTATTTAAGCTTGGAAAAGAACCCTATCCAGACATAAAAAGTTCTGATATTTTGCAATTCCTGAAAATGGGTTACAGACTGGAACAACCTTACTGCACTGAAGAATGGTAGGAATTTAAATTTTTTTATGCATTACTACATTTTAAAATTAATTCTTTTCTGTTTAAAAAAATTTACATATTACGAGATGAAAATATATTTTGTCTTGTATGTTTATTTAAAAAAATAATTGCATAACATTGTACTCATGCTGATAGCTATTGATATAATATTTTTCACACTTTTAAGTACATACTCATTCAAATTTGAAAAGCCTTTAAATAATATTTTTAAATTTTTATTTTAAAATTTATTCTTGAATTGAATTTTTGAATGGTTTTTTATTATTGTTTTTATACATATTTTTAGAAAAGATATTTATACTTAAAAATATCTTTGAAAAAATCGTATTTTTATTCTATAATGATATTTGCATTTTGATCAAATAGTGAATTTTTTCATTTAAGTTACCAAGAAAAAAATAAAATATTTAAGAATTAAAACAAAAATACTTGTTGCTCAACTGTAAAACATTTTCATGAATTTTAATTTGTAAATAAATATTTTTAAATATTTATTTATAATATTTTTGAATATTAAAAGTTATAAACGGTCCTAAAATATTTTGAAGAGAAATTAACATGTATAGCATTAAACATAATTTTTCTATCATTTCTAATTATTTTTCAAATAATTATTATTTACAATTATGATTAGAATGTGCAAATCTTTTATGCTAAATATTCATTAATCTTGTGGAAATTATTTCACTTGATCATGCATTTTTTTTTTTTTTTTTTGAAAAGTGATAAAAAAATATTCTTAGTATTTAAAAATACTTTTATCTATGCCAATAAAAAAGGCAAACTTATATATGTCACTTATAGACTCACAAACTTCTCGACCAATTTCATTGAACATTTCACTTTGTACTGATTAGTGCCAGAAGTGTATTAAGAAGGGTTTATTTGAATTTTTTAAATTTCAACTACTGTTCAAAAAAAGCATTTCGTCCCCAGACATTGAAAACAATAAATTAATGAATGAAATACTACCAAATTGGATTTTCGATGTGCAATTAGATAATTTAATTTGCTGAAGAAGGAAAAAAAATTACAAAAAAAAAAACAGTAATGAAACAATAAAAAAAAAAAAAAATTCATACACAATTAAATTTTATGTCATTTAAATTGAATAGATAAATTGATGTAGAACTTCAATTGTGTCTATTGAATTCATATATACATCCAGATTTAGGAATGGCGAATCATTCCTGTTTATGCAATTTTTATATATTTAAAAAATTATTTCTTATAGTTTAACATAGCAAAATTAAAATTTCATAACATGTAGGTATGAGCCATTTTAATTCACCAGAAAAAAATTAAAAAAAAAAAAAAAATTTATTTCAATGATGATTAATAATAGTAATACGTTTTATTTTCAAGGTATGAAATAATGCGTGCCTGTTGGAAAAAAGAACCAAAATCAAGACCTGGATTTAAAGAAATAGTGCAGAAGATTGAAATTCTTTTGGATTCTGATCATGTATACACAGTTCTTGGATAAATTTTTTTTTAAATTTTAGACTTTTAAGTTCAATTTTTATTTTTAGATTTATAATTTAGCTAAAAATTACAATCATGTTATTAATTGACAAACAAGGGTCTTTGAACTCTTATAAAATTCTTTGCTTTTTCAAATAACTATATATCATTACACTTTTGACCAAAAATTTTTGCTGGGTCACTATAATTATAATATTTCAGAAACAGTTAATGATGCTTAAATTATTAATTATTTTTAAGTATCTCATAACAAAATTATTTGCTGTGCAATGCCTATTTAAGTTAGATCATTATTTTTATTATTAGATTATTTTAATAAAAAAACATTTACTAGAAACTGTTTAAAACTAATGGATTAGAATTAGACAAAATAATAAATTTTATTTCTTATATATTGTTTAAATTTAAATTATGCATGTGTTTAAAAAATTTTTGAACTTTTAATTTTCTGGCATTGTAAAAATTAAAATATATCTATAAAAATTATATAAAATATAATTTTTTTGTGTAGTAATCATTTACAAACATTTCTTTTCTGTATAAAAATATTTCTGGTTTTGTAATAAAAAAGGTAAAAATTTTTTTTTAAACTTAAAATTGCCTATATTGAAAATGTTATTAAAATTTGTAAACATCTTTTGAATATTCTGTAAAGTTTAAAATTTATTTTTGATATTTTTTTAAACAAATTATATTTGCCTAATTGAATTCATTATGATAAAGTATCTTGCATACCTATTTTTATATATCTTTCAATTTGGATTTTAAGTGACACATCATTTATTGTTGAATGATTTAATTATGTTTTATTTTATATTTTATATTTATTTAAAGATATATTGGAAATTTATAAAAAATTTATTTTATAACCTTAACTGTATATTTTATTAAAAGCTATTGTTAATTTAGTTTAAAAAGTTCTTATTTTACCAATTATCTTGTTGTGATATTTATGAGCTTTTGAATTGTTTTCTTTATAGAATAAAAAAATTTTTTTCAGAAAATAAAATAATAATTACATATATTTTAATCTCATTTTATTTATATTTTGTCTTTTGAACCCCAAAATATACAGTGCCATTAAAAAACATTATTTTTTTGCCGACATAAAAATTTTATACTTAAAAAAACCCCCATCTTAGACCATCCATCTTTTCATACATAAATATTTAATATACTTAATTTAAGGCATCATCATACAACTATAGTTTTCATTTGTCATCTTCTATCTATGCATTGCAGAGTTCAATTATCTGTGTTTGTTATAAAAGTAAGACACATTTGAAAGTTGCTTTTCATCTTGCTAACTACTTGAGGAAATCAGAAATGCAATCACATAAAACCAATAAATTATGCAGAAATTTCCATACAATTATTAACCTAAAAATATTTATTCCAGTTGAACTCTTACTTTATAAAATGAGGCTATTTATAATGTGAAGTTTGAGAAATATATTTAGTTTGGAGTGTTATAACATAATAGTAAATTAATGCTTATATCCTTGACTATGGATAATTATGATAAGTTGAGTTATACCCACTGTTGGTGTTTAGTAAGGTAGGCGATTGCTTATGGTGGTAAAATTCAGGAGCAACAAAACCCACCTGAATTAGAGTGCAAAGAAAAATCCCACAAAACATTTTGTTTACTTGAATTTAGAAAACAAATGAACAGAAAAATCAAATAGAACAGGAAGTGGCAAGTTTCTGGGCAGTCGTATATTTTGATGAGTACCACAAACAGGATTTAACAAGTTTATTCAAATGTAACACGAATATACAGGTTTCTAGTTATTTCTATACACAAATTGTAAGATGTGCCACAGACAGGATTCAACAAGCTTTTTTTACCCATATATAAAATAGTCAGATTTAAAACAATACTTTTATTTTTGCAACTATGTCTGGTTGTGGTGGAGATACAGTTATTGTAGTTTGAGTAGTGGATGTGGAAAGTGATTTTTTGAGATAAGTTATATTTGTTAAAAACATAACATTCTAAATTCACTCAATTGTTTTTCAACTGACTTTACCTTTTAAGTATTTATGTTTAATCGCGATTTTCTGGAGAATTGTTAAACTGATTTCTGTAAAATTTTACTATATATCCTCAATGATATCTAGCATGGGTGTAGATAGGGGGATGAAACAGGAATACTTCGAACCTCGAGGTCGTCAGCCCATTGAAAATGTAAAATTTGTTTATGAATAAAACAATTTGCTGGAAATCTGCATTATTGTTGTCTTTATTCAGTTATATGTCATTTTTCTGGTTATTTTTTATAAATTTCTTAAGCTTTAGGGCCGGCACTGTTTGGGTTTGCTTATGGTGACAAAAACGCTAGGACCGCTCCTGGTTAGGCCGTATATGAAGAATGACTACATATCAACATCACAACATTTAATTAGTATAAATTAGTAATTTCAAATAAATAAAATTAGACAGAAAAAAATAATCGCAGCAATAAAAATGTCACAAATTTGTTACGAGTTAGAGTTCAATCCGAGAGATTTACATATGAGCTGAATGGCGAATATTCGGAAGAGATCTTTCCAACTGTTTTTTATGGTACATGATGGCAGACTTTAGTATACAGTACTGAAGCTCAATACAACCTTTTGACTGTGGAGGATAAGCCAAAGTGTGTTGTCTTTTGAATCCCTTGAGTTCAGATAATTACAAAAATTGATATTCAAATTGACATCCTTGATCAATTATGGTTATTGTAGGATACTTGAAGCAAAATTCAATTATTACCTAACGCATCAGCGATTATTACATCTCTGATGTCTGGTATGAGTGCTACTTCTGGCCAATAAGAATAGCTTCGACAAATAATTAAACAAAAGCGAAATCCTGATGACCACAAGGGTCCGATGATGCTTACTTTTGTTTCGCTGAAAATATGACACGATGTGGTGTTAACGCGGTCTGTTTGCAGGCCTTGAAATCTTAGACTTTTGGCATTATGTAACATTTTGCTCATTTCAAATTGTTTTTGTAGATGGCCATCCGAATTTGGATGCTATAAATCTTTTAGCGGATTTAATACATGGATGAGCAAGATCATGGATATTGTGTAACACTTGCATTCTAAAATGAGATGGTACTACTGTGCCCAAAAGGTAAAAGAATTTTCAATTTAAATTTCCCGGGCATATGAAATTTAAATTTTTCTTCTTTTTAGGCTGTTGGCTCTGTCCTTGACATCTGTGTGAAATTTCACGTCCAAATATTCATTAGTGTTTGAGTTATGCTTGGCTTTTGTGAGACGCTAAAATTGATTCCGGCGATTTTTCAAATGTCTGAATTAATTGTACAAAGAACTTGCATTAAATTTTGTTTGCGGAAACGTATAGAATGTTGCAGAAGGCATTCGGTGAGCATTCCTGTATCAGAAAGAAATGTTTACATGTGGTATAAACAGTTCAAAGAAGTCAGAGAACGCGTTGAAGACGAAGAGCGCTCTGGTCGACCTTCAACCGACGAAGCTCACGTCCAAAAAAATTAAAGATTTGGTGCTTGCAAACCGTCGATTTACAATTAGAGACCTTGCTGCTGTTGTTGGAATTTCGAAAGAATAGGTCAATTCCATTTTAAAAGATGTTTTAGATCTCAAACGCGCTAAATCTCGATTGATACCGAAAACACATTTTTTGGAAAACATTGTTTATACGAATATTTGCATTAGACGTCTTACGTGTTTTTCGTTAAAATGGATAAACTTGAATATAGTGCGGTCATAAAATTCTTCGTTTTGTATGGATTTGGATAGTTGATTATAATTAACCCAATTCATTATGGAAATTCATCCGAAGTTGACAAAGTTTACGGGGATTCTGCTCCTTCCATGTCAACCGTTAAAAAGTGGGCAGCTGAATTTAAACGTGGTCGCATATCTCTCGAAGATGACCCACGTGAAGGACGACCGAAAACCTCATCCACACCGGAAACCATCGGAAAAAGTGCATGATGTCGTGTTGGACGATAGGCGAGTGAAAGTGAGTGAGATAGATGAGGCTGTGGGGATATCGGAAGAAAGGGTTGGAAATATCTTGCACGAAGAATTAGGGATGCGAATGCTCTGCGCAAGATGGGTGCGGCATTTGCTGAATGCCGATCAGAAGCAAATGAGCAAACGACTTTCACAGCAATCTTTGGACCAATTCAATAGGGATCCGACCGATTTTGTGCTGTGATTTGTCACCATGGATGAGACATGGATTCACCACTACTCGCTAGAAACAAAATAACAGTCCAAGCAGTGGGTGGAAGCCGGTGATTCAGCGGCAAAGAAAGCGAAGTCGATCGCATCCGCTGGAAAGGTCATGACCCCGTGTTTTGGGATGCGAAAGGGATCCTGTTAATTGATTACCTTGAAAAGGCAAAACAAGTACAGGCGAATATTACTCTAACCTTCTTAACCAGCTGGATGCCAAAATTCGCGAGAAGAGGCCTGGATTGAAGAAGAAAAAAGTCATCTTTCATCAGGACAACACACCTGTGCACAAGGGTGCGTTGGCGATGGGAAAACTGCTGGATTTGGGGTACAATTTGCTCGGCCATTACCCCCCCCCATTCTCCTGATTTGGCACCCTCAGACTTTCATTTGTTCCCAAACTTGAAGAAATTTGTTTCTGGAAACCGCTGTGCATCCAATGAAGAAGTTGAGAGGGCCGTAGATGAATATTTTCACAGCCTTCCAGACTCTCCTCCGGAATACTGATGTTAGAGAAAAGTTGGACCAAGTGTGTTGAAGCCAAGGGAGATTATGTAGAAAAATAAAATCATTTTTTTAACTGAAAGTCGCAGTCTTTTATTGTCAGGCCGAGAACTTTTCATCTTACCCTCGTATATAATATATATATATATATATTTCTTTTACCTTTGACTGTTATTAATTTGTTTGGCGTACAAGTTAATACTTACTTGATAATACGAGTTTGATAATACTTACCCTTTGAACAAGTGTATATTTGACGACCACTAGTGTAGATACCTATTTGAATTCCAATTTCATGGAGTGGGGTCCTATTGAAGATCTAATTTTCAAAGTTAACTGAGATATTCTTATAGATCTCCAGATGGCATTCCAACATGGAGCACGGATTGGATCCTTTAACATAACAGAACATGGATCCTTTACTATAGTTATCGAAGTTTCCATAGGACACCTAAAGTGCTAAAAGGCAGCACTTCATCTAAAGTAGCTACTTTGAAATTCATTGATCTATGAACATCTGCAGACAAGGTAAGCTACACATATCCATCGATCACTTTGATACCGTCGGTGAATATACAAATATAAAGGCTCTTAAGGACTAATATCGTAATCTCTCTATCGCATTCTAATATCGTAATCTCTTTACCCAGAAAAATCTGAACTCGATTTCTACTGCACTACTTCCCAAACGATATATCTATGGCACAGTTTCTAAAGAACTGAGAAAGGAAGAGTTTTTCAATAACAGAGCTACAATGATTTTCAGAAAAACAAAAAGAAGTCTATTTTATTCACACCAATCTAAGTAACTATTTTGAGGACAGTTTTACCAGAGCTCGTCAAATTGTGGATTACACAACAGAAAATCTCGTTTTTTTTTTTTTAAAACCTCGTCAGTGTCGACATTGTTTTTCTTTTACACATCTCACTATTAATTGTAAAAATCCAATTTGCATGTGAAATCTGCAACGCCCAGCATTCTACAGTTTCAAGATCAGCCCAAGTTCCTTCATGCATTAATTGCGATGAGAAACATAGGGCCACTGACATTGCGCCAAATGTAAAGCAGAAGAAAATTTTTCATTCAAAACACTCAATCACTTTCTTTCTTCTTAATCTTCTCTTTCACTTTCTTTCATAGAGCTCGGAGACTTGATCGTATTTCAAAGGAAGATTCTTTTTCATCTGGTCTTCTCCAAGCTGGTACTCCTTTATCTATCACTTATATTACAAAAGCAGGGTGCGCAGAAGATCTACCTCCCCGTGGTGCACCTGGTAGCACTTTTTAGTGGCTAAAGATCTGCAACTTGGCATTATTGTTAGATTAATGAACTCTGTTTCAGCATGTTTTGTTGTATGTTTTTTTTTTTTCGTTGTTCTTTTTTTTGTTGTAACTGTTCATAATCTGCCATTAGAAATAATAATAAAAAAATATTACAAAAGCGTAAATAATTCAATTGTTTGAGCAGCGCACCATGAAAACTATACAAATTATCGGAGAAATCTGTCAAGTACAAGCCTTAGCTTATCAAGACAAGGCTCGCAGAAAATATAACCGTCTCCATTACCACCCTTAGCCAAGTAGTAAAGAAATTATCCACACTCACCATTACATCTCTTGCAACTACATTTACAGATAAAAATACTGAAGGCAAAAACTGAGGTTCGAGATATTACAAGATATTATAATGCCAAACTTAGCAAATCCTAGTAGTCAAACTCAGTTTCAGTTCCCTCTACTTATCATAATTGGTATGTCATATGATAGGTAGAGAGAACTGAGACTGACTACCAGGATTTGCAAATTTTGTCATTATAATATCTCGTAACAAAATCTTGCAGTATCTTGAAGCCCAGTTTTTTACCTTTAATCTTTTTTTTTTTTTTTATCTGTAAATGTAGTTGCAGGAGGTGTAAAGAAATAGATATTTTCTTTCCAGGAGCCTTAAAAAAGTGAATTAGATGATCCTTTTTTTTTATTTGATAAATTCTCTGCAATTTCTTAACTTTCATTTTCATGTTCTATCAAACATTTTACTATGGAATGCTCGCAATTTCCGTGGCGAAAGATATTTTTTCTTCCGTGTTTTTAGCAATAAGAAAACATTTTTTTAATTTTGAAGATCACTTCCACTTATCGGGCAACTAATTTAAAAAAAAAAAAAAATGATCTATCAAACTAATTTATAGAATCGACCTGATAAAATACGAAGAGGAGGGCTTTTAATAACTGTTTATTCCACTATACTTTCTAGTGTTCTCAATCTTATTTACTTTCCTCATTCTGAAAACGAAATATAGGCCATCACAATTCATCTTCCGCATAAAACGTTTAAAACGGATTCTTTTGCTAATTGCCTTCAGTGATTCATTGGATGCACAGCTTCAAATTCTTGGCAATTTCAATTTCCTCATCCTTTTGGTTCAACCTCTTCGAATAACAGTTTGACTTTTTTCAAACAATTATTTAAACATTCTAAACACCAACCATTCCATCTTCTTCAGTGGCATGATTATCTGAAACTAAAAAATAAATATCATTCCTGCTTTGATTCCCTTTAAAGATTGTATGTACTCTTTACTTCATTGCAAGAGCTATTTCATTTTTATTAAACTATACCTTCTTCTGCCAAGAATCTGTTTGGAGAGATGATATTCTATATAAAATTTACAAGTTGCTATAGTGAGGGTTACGCCGCAAAATGGATTTTTAATTTCATCAATAACAGGAATTTTAATTAAAATCAGATGGTCTGTTTCAATGGAATTATTTTCCACTTGCATCATTCAACAAGACTGTGTACTAAACACTTTTCTATTTAATATCTGTATGATTGATATTTTAAACATCTTCACTGATTGTGATTGCATATTATAGGCAGATGACATTCTTTTTTTTTTTTTTTATTTTGCAGTGATAAAAGTCACGAAATATTTCTCTTTAATCTTTAAATTGCTTTTCATAAAATCTGTCAATCGAAATACAAATTCTTTCTATTAAAAAAGGCAGAAATTTTAAAGTTATCCCGAATATAAATAGCTACTCATTTTTTAATAATGATTTTTAAAGGTTTTTCAGTTACTCTTCATAATTATATTGGCAAAGTTACATATTCAGTTAATAAATTTGCAATATTCTTAATGGAATTTCCCCTACTGTTTTCTTTTAAGATTAAATATTCACTGACAATGATGGCGCACATTGATCTTTGAGTTTTTGTAAGTTGGCATCTATGCCTTATACTAAATTCACTTTAACTTTTAAGATTTTCAAACAAAAATTCATAAAAAGTGAAAGGGAAGGAAATCCATCCAAATCTGCGCAGTATATCTTAACCTACAAAGATGTAGGGCTGTTTAACTTTTAAACCGAATCCAGAAACCCGATAAATAAAAATTGACAGTTTAACTACATAACTCAGTTATTATAAAGGTATCAAGTATTACCTCAAGTATTGTCCTTAATAATTACGGATTCGTGGCAAAAATTTGGAGATAAGCATATTTTTTTAAAACTTTTTTTTTATAAGAGTGGCCATTCTTCCCAATAACGACTTCACTTTGTTAGTGACATCAATTTCGATTCAGATTGTCCAAAACAAAGTCCATACTCATAAGAGCATATTTTGCCGAAAAAAATGAGTGGTCCTATCGTACTATCCATGAGAGTCCTATTGTACTATCCGTTCTGCTAATTAGCATATTTTCGTTTGCGTCCTATTGACTCAATACTACATTCGTGCAAAAGTGTCAGATTTGGCATAGTTTTGGCCACTATCTCCATGAATAGCCGAACCGATCTGCACATCATTTAAAGTGAACCTCTTATTGGTCATCTAATCTTTTTTAGGATACTAATCTTTTGTGTGGCCCTAATATCATGGTTTAATCATACCATAAAACTTAATAATCTTCCGGTTAATATTTTTCTTCTTCTTCATTGGCGCAACAACCCTATGGTGGGCCAAGGCCGTCTGCCTACTGTCAGATTTTGAGACAGATGTTTTCTTTTTACGGTGTTGGGTTTTCAGCTCTACCCTCAACGCTCTTGCACTCATAATAGACCGGAACTACGGTTTAAAGTGGTTTCGAACCACTAAAACCCCCGTAGTACTGCCGGGATGTGAACCCGAAACCTGTGATACCGAGCATCAGAGCGCTAGTCATTCAGCCATCAGGCCCGAAAAATAAATTAAAATTTTTTAAACGTAGCATGGAAAGAGAAGAATAGATTCCATTGAAATTTGAACTCGGGGTTTTTGGCTTCAGAGGCAAACGTGCCAACCCTTACACCATGAAAAACAAATAATTTTCATTTGGATTAAATACTTATCTTGGATTCCGGTAAAATAATTTCCATTTAATTTCATCATGCAAGGTATATTTTAATTTTCCCTTAAAAAAATATAAACCATTTTTTATTTGATTACAAGCTTTATTTCTGACGTGGAATTCATTGAAAATTCAAACTTTTGATTTGTCCTTGCATTAAATAAAAGATTAGGTAAATAAGATGTTGTTATTATATTATAATTTACTTAGTTTTTGACACTTATTTGCAAGCAAACTTGTATAGATGTCATTTAATTACAAGGTTGCTGGGTATAACATTAATTATTAAGCAATTAATGTTTAATGTGGTTCATGTTAAATGTTAATCGTTAAATGTATAATTAAGATGTATGTTTGAAATTTAAGATCGTGTGTTAAGCCGTATTTATAATAGCTCCAAAGCCGCATGTGGCTGGAGAAAGGGTTGGATCGGACAGCCCTGTTTTATAAGATTAACATTTTTGCTTCTTTTTGAAATGAAAATAATTAATCTTTAAAAATAAATTGATATTTGAGGCATTTAATTTTGTAATTTCATTTCTCTCTTTTTAAACTATTTAATTGATATTGCAAAAAATTCACAAATGATATGTAATTAAGCTGTATGCGATTCAAATACTTTAATAATTGGCCACGAAAAAAAGGAAATCGTCGTAAATTTAAGTTTAAGATTTAAGTTTTTTTATAATTTTTTTTTTCATTCTTTATAGTTGTCTCTTAACTCGTCTTCTTTTACATGTGTACTTCTAATTCAGTGAGAATGGAATGCACAATGGGTTTATAAGCAACAGGTGTGGTTAACCTTTTGAATGTGTTTGGTTGTTAAAGCAGCTGCAGTCTAAGAACTGGTTTTCAATGACTTAATAGACCGGATTAGTTACCCAATCGTTTGGAGGGGAAAGATTCCCCCTTTAGTTTAAAAAATAATGTGAAGGGTTACTGAAAGGGAAATATTGCATGATAAAAACTTAGATTAATAGCAATTGAAAAAAACAATAAAAAATTATTAATAATAAATCATTATTTTTAGAAATTGTACATTTTTCCTTGCATTGGCAATAATCGGTTAATTTTTAGGCTCGATTTTAAAGAATTTTATCATGATATAGACTAGTTTGCAAACTTCTTAGGATTTTTTTGCTCGTAATTTCCTACGACCTGACGACCAGTTGATAAGCGGTCTTTGGTATCACAGATTTCAGGTTCGAACCTGGCGGTGGCATGGCTGTTTGTGAGTGGTTTGGAATCCACGTTAAGCTGTAGGTCTCGGTCTAATTAGCCCAGTGTGCACAAAATGACCGCAGAGCAATAAACCAAACCAAGGGGATTGTGATCCGAAAAGGTCCTGATATACATCCTTAAATTTCTAGTTTCACATTTCGAAAATGCATCTATTTTTACAAAAAAATTTATTTGTTGTTTATCTCTGAAATAAATTCTTAAATTCATATTATTTCTATTGACAGTAATAAAATATTGCATATTGTGGTGCATTTGACAATTTTCTAATTTTGTGTTGCAATTTATCTGGAAAAGTGAGGGGTTTGGTTTGTCGCTCTACGGTCATCTTGTACTCGCAAGGGGCTATACAGAGCGGGACCTACAGTTTAAAAAGTGGATTCGAATCACTTTCCACAAACATCATGTCTGTGGGTTCGCTGAACCTGAAATACGGAAGACCAGGTGATAGCCATGGCCACCGGCCGCTGGAAAGGTAAGGGCGGACATCATTCAGAAAATTCCATTAATATCAATTACCCCTGAGTAATTTAAAATTTCTTTATTGGCGCGAAACCATTTAAAATTTAAATTAACTACATTTAACATGAATGTTATTGTTAGAAAGCATTTTTTAATTGCGGTGACATAATAAAATACCCAAAAGTATAACCAGCATCATTTAGAAAAAAAAAAATATCACGCATGCAGAAACACGTGGTAACGTTCGTAAAAATGGTTTAAAATTCCAACTAGTGTGATTTTCATGACCCCCAGAGCAGTGGTTTTTAATTCATGATAAAGTTAAAGTTACCTTTTTTAAAATTTTTATTATTAATATATATATATATATTACAATTGCCAGTGTACAAGTTGGCAATGATAATTGAGTAGTGGCAATTGGGTGTGGTTGTGTGAAATACCTGAGATACAAAATTGGAGAACTCACAGCTTTTATTTACATACGAACAAACACCACATACAATTAAAGGTTACAATATGTAACACATTTAAAAGACATATAATTATAAATTCATGGAAGGATTCCACTTCTAAACCGAAAACCTAATAGGGTGCGCGAAAAGATACTTCCTCTCCGGTGAAAGTCTGTAGGCCAACTGACCATTTCTTCTGAATGCCACAGGGAAGCTCTTGCAAGTGCGTAGGAGGTAGCCTGATTGCACAATGCTGTAAGTACTACATTTTTATACAATTTTTAGTTTTTATGATTATTTACACAAAATTTTTTTCAAAGATGGTTTGTATATTTATATAATAAAATATAGATTTCATACGATGCTGTTTTATATAATTCTTTTTGCACATCGACATGCATCGGCTGGGGGAGAGTTAAAAATTTTAAGAATCACTGCACTAGAGGATCGCTCAATCAGTTTTAGAAGAATCATTGATGTAAACATATGGAATTATACTTCAGGTTCGAGTCTCGATCATGCTCTAGATGTTTGTAGTAGTTCTAAAATTCACTTTAATCTGTAGATCACGATGGTCAAAAGGATCGTACTGCGCTGTGGAGGTAGTGTTACTCCGCTTCCATTTCATATCTTCAATCTCTTTGCCCCTTCAGTAGTGCTAAATGAGTAACGTCGGTGCAGCCCTGGCTTATGGCATAAAATATAACTGTCTGGGTATTTGCTAGCTGCATTGTAAAAAATTAATTACCGTATGCCAGCATTGATGACAATCTGAAAATTTCAAACGATGTAAATTTTTAAACTGAACTGTTATTTCATTTAGCTGAAGAAACTTTTGTTTGTGTAAGATAAAAAATAGCTGATAAAGTATAATTTTATCGTTGCACTTTTGTTCGATTTTAGATAAGGAAACGTATTTCAGTGGACATTGAAAGAACTATGCAATATCTTGCTGTATATAAAATTTTACTATACTTGGGAATAAATTTCTTTGTAAATAATGCGAAGACAGGCTTAACGCGGTGTCATAATTTTTGACTTGACTTGACTAGATGCTTTGAGATTTATACTCGCTGATGCTGCTTTTTCTCAATTTATTACATTGCTGTTAAAATACTACAGACAAATACTACAGAATACTACATATTTTTTAATTCCTTTTTACTTGCGAAAACAGTACTTTTATTTTAATAATAGAGATATTTTATTTTAATTCACAATTAAACTTCCTAGTATTTCTCGGCAATAACATGGTGTCATAATTTTTGACTTGACTTGACTAGGTTCTGTGCTTTGGTTCTGTACTAGGTTGTGCTTTCAATTTATCCCAAAATGCTGTTAAAATACTACAGACAAAACAATTTGACGAAAATGAAATCTTTACATAATTTTTAATCGTTATTTATTTGTGAAAAATATTCTTATTTTTAATAATTAAGTAGATCATTTCTTTCAATCGATTTAAATAATTAAGCTTCTAAAGAGCTAGATGGCCAGTGGCTGGCGCTCGGTGCATCAGGTTTCGGGTTAAAGTCCCAGCGGTGCCATGGATGTTTGTAGTGGTTCAGGTCACTTTTCACTTTCTGCACAGTTGCGCAACGTGAACCGAAAACTTGCAGCGCACAATGTTTACTCCGTCCGTAGCAAATATTCGGCTTCACATGTGCCCCCTGGGTGGTGTTAAATGGGTAACAGCGGTTGCGGCGACTGGCACTGGCAAGTGCTTTTTAAATTTTTTGGCGATGCTTTTATCTAAGTATATGCCAGCTAAATTTGAAAAAAAAGAATTTTCTAGTATTTCTAGGCAATTCTGAAGCTTAAAGAAATTGCAAATAACTATGAGGAAATCAACAATTTCTCACAGATCATCTACACCTCTCTTGGGTTTAAATTTGTATGATAATGGTTTTTTTAATCTATAGATTTTATTACTTGAAAAAAGCATATATTATTTTTTATTTAATAAAAATCTCAATTTTTATCGGCCCATTCATCCAGTTGATTGAGGATATTTGGATCTTAAAAAAACGAAGGTATTGCTAATTCATCTTTGTTAGTAATTTTTCTGTCACATAAGGAATTTCAGAAATGGAAATTTTGCTGGATAATTTTTTAATAGGAATAATTTCTTTAAGATTTTTTCTTTTAATTTACGAATTGCAAAATTTGTGACTGATAAATTATTAATTTTCTTCTCAAACAGAGTTAAAACCATCTCCTACTCAGATGCTCTGTGCGTTTTAAAGGGTCTAAAATAAGATAACCGTAATAAAGTTTGTGTTAATCTGCCTGGGACGTGCTTTTAATTAAATATTTGCATTTCAAAATCAGAAATATTTTATGTTTTTAATTCTAATTGCGTATGAAAAATACATTTTTTTGCGATAAAATAATCGAAATAGTTACAAGAGTAGTTCATA
>BPLR01015550.1:0-77162 GCA_021605095.1 Caerostris extrusa
GTTAAATGAACGAATCAAGCTGTTGTGGTATGTGCTAATTGCAAAAACATGCAAACAAATAACGGTGATAGAGCGACTTCAAAGATTGAAATAACACTGGTAAATGCGGGTAAAAGTCCAATAATTATCGAAAATGTCCAGATTCAAAAGATCAGAGAATATTTAGTATATATATATACAAAATGCTATCACTGGTGAAACGACTGATTGTGAAAAGAAATTAAAAATCACTGTAAAACACACTACAAATATACATACTATAACTAGCAAACATAGTAAAAAATGGATCAATAATATTTACATGTAATGAATGTGATAAAGAATATAAGAGTAAATCTGGTTATAATAAGCATGTCAAGAGTCATTTTCAAGACCTAAGAGTGCACGAATGTGATGTTTGTGGTAGAAAATTTTCTTATAAAAGTCATTTGAAGGACCACATAGTAAGACATTCTGGTGTAAAACCATTTAAGTGTGACATATGCGCAAAGTCATTTTATAGACAGAGATGTCATAAGACATTATGAGATTCATTTAAAAATAATGAACAAAAAATTTTTTAATCAAACTTTTCTTGAAATTGCTATCTATGTAGAAAACTAAATGATTGCAAAATATTATATCTAATAAATTACAAATAATTAGACCCAAAGAAACATGTGAGCACTTATGTTTGAGAGGATATTCTGTATTTTTATACTTTATTTTATTAATGTTAAATATTGTCAACATTAGTACATTTTTATTAAAAGAATTTACTTTTATTGAAATTACTGCTATCACATACAAACTAACAAATTTTAGCTACCACTTTTTTAATGAACTTCCAAACTGTTAATAATTTGAATGTTTTAGTTAGCTTAAAATTAAATTTCTATAATTAAAATATATACTTAGTTTACTTTTGTAAACTGAATATATATTTTAATGTATGTAAATTTTATTTTTATAATTAAAAAACATTAGAAACATTCATGCATTTCTGCTATCAGTTGTTAGATGTTAAAAGAAAAAAAGAAAATGTCATTATAAATAAAAAACTTTAATAGATGCTATTTATTATACTGAGATTCATTTAAAACTGTAGCCTATTTTCATGAGGTAAAATTATTATAAATGAGTAGATATAATAATTTTACCTCATGGAAATACATTTTTGTTTCTGCATTTAAATTATGTTGTTATATAAGACTATTAAACTATTTTTAAATGATTTAAAAGATACAATATAGTACATTTTTATGTGTTGCATACTTATCAGTTATTGTAATCTTAATTAGTATCAATTAGTGTTATAAACTTAATTTTATTTCGTACTTTTGCTATGATATGATGTCAGTAACTGTTTGGTTCTTTTTTAATAAATATACCACTTCCTTAAATTTATTTGAACTTAAACAAAAATAAATATGCTATTATAAGTATATTTTTCTACTTTTTAAATAATTTCCTGATATATTACAATTACAGTTGTTGGCGTACAAACTGTGAAATATAAGATATAAAAATATTTTGAATGCGTTTCAATATACTAGATATAACATTACAAAATTATTGGTGCCATGTATTTCATGAAATTAATATCAAGTATACTTATTTTTTTCCATTTACTATTTAATTTAATTAATTTTATTAGATTACACTGAACGGAAATGCCATTTGTTATAATTCGGCAAAATGTATATTAACATGTATATTCTCAATGAAAAGGTATCATAAAATTATTGTATAATATTTTGTAATCTCTACTCTAAAGCATAAATTTTGCATCTGTATATTTATTTTATGTATATTTATGGTAATTTTATTATATATATTATATATATATATATATATATATATATATTATTTAACTGTTTAATATAGTTTAGAAATTATCTGTTAAATAACTGGACTATCTAAAAACTGATTGTATAATATATTAAATCTTTTTTTTTTTTTTTTTTGAAATTTTAAAGAATTGCAATTTAGCATCTTCATTAATATTTATTTGCAAACTAAATACTGTGAAACTATTATAGAAAATAGATTATATTTGCTAATTTTGTTTTGAAATTCAAAATTAATTGATGAACCATATTTTTTTGCTGGCTTATATTTATTGATACAATAAACAATATCTTTGTATATATTAGATGATAAAAAATCTTATATATTCAGGACATAATTCTTTTATATTAAATCTTTTTCATATATTTTTACATTGATTTTTTTTTTTTTGCACACATTGTTGCAAATGTGTTCACATTGTTTTTTGCACACATTGTACTTGTTCAGATTTATAAAATAAACAGATGTGATGAAATTGCATAATTTATTCAACATTTTCATTTATCTCTTGAAACCTAATGCCCATTATATTGGACATATTTATATTACATGTAGAAAAAGAAATTAAAGTTTTAAGTCTTAAAATCCGGCAGTCTGTTATTGTGGACAGTCAAGCACTGTCATCTATGCAGCAAGCTTACAAATTTTTTTGGCAGATACCTGTTCTGTAAGCATTTGAAAATGGAGAACAACAATTGAAAGTATATCATTAGTTTTAATTTAATTTTTAAAAAATATTTTTACATAGGTGTTTGGTACAAAAATGGCTAATATATAATTTTAAATGTTTAATAAATAAAATAAGTTGTATTTTTACTGTTTTTATTTATTTTTTGGAGGAAAAAAAGCTGTGTATTTTTCAGTATCCCTCTAAACTGGACAGTGGGACTTGATCAGAGAATTATATTCTAAAAATTGCATACTAAGGAATTTTTGTTTTTGACAAGAAGTAACATTATTTTAGGACATAATGTTATTTAAAAAAAAAAAGGTTCATTTTACTGGATTTGTCAAAAGTTAAAATTTTTTTTTAAAGTTAATATATTAACCTTTTTTGAAATTTATCTGAAATTTGGGAATAATCGTTTAATAATTTACAGTCCAATACTGCCATCTGCACAGCAAATGTTCAAATTTTTGGTGGATCTCTGTTCTATAATAATTTGAAATGATGGCTGACAAGAGTCTCGAGTATGAGAAGTATATTATTATTATTTTTTTTTTTACTGAAGTTGAGAAATAATGAATCGTATATACTAAAATAAACAAACTTTTCTGATTTCTTTTTAACAATTTAAATACAGTAATGAAATTGATAAATTTTGGTGCAATTGTGATTTAAATGTTTAATTATTATTATTTTTTTTGTATAAATGAATAAATACAATGTAATGTTTGCTAAAATTTTAAATATCTCAGCTATCGGTATGAACTATTGGCATGCAATCTTTTCATTAGTCAATATCTTTTAATAGTTTATTTAAATATAATTATAATCAAAACCTCATACTTCATAATTTATTGTAGTTCTTATTATTGACTATAATATTTATTTCTAAAAGTAATACTGTACCTTTTAAGTATAATATTTTATTATCACTGCAATATTTAATGCAAATTTAGGAAGTATGAAATATTATTGAACATTAAAAAACAAAAATTATTTAGCTCAATTATTACAGAAGTTTGGAAACTTTTTGATATATCTATGTTAAATATAAATGAAGCTACAGTTCATTTGAAAATAAAATATATAAATATGTATGAATTAATGATTTAATGATTTGAAAATTAAATATTTATATTGAAGAATGAGTTTCTGTAAATATATTTGGAACCTTATTGTAGTTCTGTATTCATGAGTGTAATAAAATTACTAATGTTCATTAATTTTCAATCATATTTTGAAATTCTTTTTTAAATCGGTACAAATTTTCTATTTAGATTATTATATGACGCTTAATTAGTTAAAATTATTTATAAAAACTTTCAGTCATGCACTTTAAAAATATTTTAACTGCTTATTTATGGTTAAAACTGAAAGGGAATAAGAAATTTATGTGCCATGTATAATTCCTAATAATTCATAAAATAAATTGATAAATATATCAAATCAATTAATTTCATTTTTAAAATAACAATTCAAAGGAGTATGTTTTTAATTTTTTTGAATATAAAAACTTATACAATATGTGCAACATAATATTGTATAAAGGCTTCATTTATATTTGTGAATTTGTTTTTCAGAACCTGGGGGATGAATATGACAGTGAATGTTCTACAGTTTTTTTAATATTCGGCTTTAAGTCTAAAAATAAACACCCTATCTAGGATTCATTTCTTAGTGTTTCAAATTAGATTTGTATCTAGTATGCTGATTGCCTTGAAGTAATAAAGTAAGCAATTTTTTTCAGAGTCCTTATTCTACTAATTGCAGGATCAAGTGTCTCAATAGCTTTACAAAAATTTAGGGATTTAAAAATGTTTTTTATTCATCGTATTCTGCATTAGAGGTGAAATAGACAAGTCGTCATTCTGGTAACCTCAGTCTTCTAGATGCATTTTAATTCATCAATTTTGGAATAAAAATAATTTTATTTGTGTATAAACAGGCAAGCTGTAGCCTACTTCCTTTTTTATATGGATTTCTGTGAATTTCTAAATTTCAGTGTATTTTTAGACATGCATAGCTTACGTTTTAGAGCTGCAAATTTCGCTTGTTTTAAATTTCTTCATTTATCATTGGCAAAGCGTCCGTGGAAGCTCTGATTTCCTTTAATTTTTTCACAAAAAAAGTTTTTCTCCCATATTTATTTTCTATTAATTAGTCCTTTTTATCGGATGACTGCCCTGTTGGTATCATCTTAGGCAGTAAAAACCACTAAATATTTAAGAAAAATTAAATTTCCTTGTTAATGTGAGGGATGGCTAAAATCTTTCAGCCTATTGTGAATCAATTGAGAATTGTACCATGCAACCCCGAAAATCCGGGACTTCAAAACTGGGTGACACTGAGAAAATCTTTTTTTTTTTTTTTTTTTCCACCATTTTGCTGGACGATATCCTTGAAAATATGGGCACTGTTCTTAAAGGTTTGGAGGAAAGAAACATAACATAAATTACCGTTGCTTTACAAATTTAAAGAGAAAATATATGACCATAAAAGGAAATCTATAATACTGTATAGCTTTTTGATTCTATATATACTAAAAAATAATTAAACTTAACTTATTTAACATAGGTTTTAAAAACTCAAAAAAATTTGAGCGCATTTTTTACATCACTTAACAATGTTTTTTATTTTCATCATTTAACAAGCTATGTACTTAGGAATTTAATATTATTCTACATAAGAAAGTTGATATTAATATTACTTAAAGGAATATGTTTCCTTTTTCTGGAAGAAGGAAATAAAAACTGTATTTTTAATCATTCAAAAAGAAGTAAATAGTTTGGATAAGTTCTATTACACAAACCATAATAAAACACTATTACAAATAAAAATATTTTAGTCTCCCATGAAAATAATGAGGAACAGTTTGAGTAAAATAAATCAATCGTCACAAGTGCAGTTGAAGAAAAGATAGGCAACACCAGGATACCATTTGTCGCAATCCATTGTTAAAGGTTCTTCATCTCCTGTAACTGAATTTAACCAACATGCACCTTGGCTGTTAATATAATCTGCAGATCTACAACCTTGTGTGTCCCAACAGAAAGACATACACTCTTGTTGACTTTCAACCTTTTGGTAGCCTGCATTGAAGAGGTATATGCATGCATTTTCTACCTGTCCAAAGTGCACTGGAAAAATTTGAAATTCATAAACTTAGATGAAGAAAAATGTTGCATTAGGATTATATATAGTGGATTACAGATATTATCTCTTTCTTATTGTAATGGCTTGACGAGTATGATTTATTTCACTGTTGAAATGAGTAAATAGAAGAGGTAATTTTGTTTTATAAACGATCTGTTAATAGTACAAATGATTGCATATTTTTGCTTGAATATGAAAGATTTATAATAGAATACTTTAAATTACTTTGGATAATTTGAACTTGAAGTTGAACTTGCCAATCTGTTTTCTGTTTAATAGATCGAAGATTAAAAAGCTTTTTTATTTCGCAAAACTTATCGTTTAAAAAACAATAATTTTGTAAAATAAAAGAATAAAATAATAATGAAAAATTCAGAAAAACTTAATTTCTTTAAAATTCTAATATGGAGGCACTATGTAATGTGTCATGCGTCCTACGCCTTTTCTTTTGGTCTATGAAATTTATTGGCGATTTTATAAAGAGAGCAGAACTTCAGGGAAACTGCATTGTACCCAGCATTTATGCAACTTATAACCAAATTCTTCTAAAATCTGAGGATTCACGCTTTCTCTTAAGTTCCATGAAGGGACTTCCTGATCAATAGATTTAACACATATTAATGACGATTGACAGGTATCGACAGCTACCTCAGTTAAAAATTCCGATGAACTATCATATATTAATTTGGTGTTTAATTATGAAATTAAAGTGCTTATACTTAATGGAAGGTTTATAAAATATTAAATAAAAGAAGTTTTGTGCAGAGTTAAATAATGGTCTATTAAAAATGATAAACTTTCAATTTTATACAGGAATTTTGTGGTAAAAATATTTTCTTTTAAACATTAAAGAAAGATTTTTATTTACTGTATAAATGTTTCTGCTGGTTTATTTTAATACTATCTTGCTACTATTTACATTCATTTCTTCAAAAACATTTCTAATCTGTTCAACAGATGGCATCACAAATCATGGAAAAAAAGTCTTTAAAATATTCCTTTTTGGTTGTTTTTTTTTAACAGCTAAATAACTGCAGAAGATTTCATATTGTGATAATGTAAAAATATTTTTATTTAAAACTGTTTCAATCAGTGGTTCTTAAACATTTTTTTGCCACCCCTCTTAAATTAAAGTTCAACAACCTCCAAGAATCGATGTGCCAGAAATATGAAAAACAACATTGCATGAAGTCTACATCTTGATATGTAACGAATATAATAAACCATCTTTGAAGAAAATATACGTAAATAATCTAACTAACTCCCTGGAACTACAGTCCATGTTGAACTATGGCCGTCTTGCCTACTGGCAGATTCCGCAACAGGAGATGTTCTTTTTTAGGGGATAGGGCTGTGAGCCCAACACTGTACAATATTAGACATTGACCTAAGGTTTAAAGTGGATTCTGAACCACTACAAACATCCATGGCACCTCCGGGACTTGAACCCTGTAGTATCGAGCCACTCGGCTATCGGGTCTCTGCATAAATAATCACAATAACTAAAAATTGAATAAAAATGACAATAGTGCTTATATCATTATTAAAAAAGATAAAAGGATATAAACAACACTAATAAGTAAAACAGAATACAACATTAATAATATAATTAAACAATATATATAACACAAAAAAAAAAAGGTAAAAAGAGACAATTTCTCAAATTATTTCGTGACATTTCAAAATCTTTTCATGAAATAACTTGAGGTTGGAACACTTACTTTGAGAATCACTGGTTTAAAAGGATACAGTGCACTTCCTGACATACAGTTTTGTTAGTTTCAAATACCTATATAAGCTTATTTACTCTAAAAATAATTAATTTTTATAAACTGATTCAGAAATATTTACAAGTATACAAATGAATTTTATTGTTACGGTAGCAAAGTATTTTATAAAATTACTTTGAAATTTTTGGAAGGAAAGAATTGCTAATAAGATGAAGATCCATTGCAATCACTGCTCTCAGAAACGAGAAGACTCGAGGACGTTTGTGATCTCATGTATTAAGTGCTTAGCATTGATAATATGGCTGGCTGGTGGAAATTTCCTTTTTTTCTCCATACGACTCACAAAGTTACCCCTAACAATCCTTCGGAAGGTAATGTTCACCCGTTATTCTCAACAGCGGGCTGTTCGTGTCATAAGTAGAACATGAGGCTCATCCATGTTTAAAAAAAAAAAAAAAAAATACATGAATGACTATTATTTTATAATCAAGGCTTTGTTAAATTTCAGATCTACAATTAAAATCGATTCATAAGCTTTTAGTTGCTTTGTTTCAACCTCTTATGCTTTCTTAATCTGCTTTTGGGACTTTCATTCAAGTCTTATGAATAAAATCGCATAAAATTTTCATTGTTTTTAAATTGAATCATTAATTTAAAATCTTAGTTACTTTAGAAATTCATAAATCGATATTTGAAATTTTTTTTAATTGTTTTCCATATAATTTTTTTTTTCATTTAGAGGAAAAAGAAAAAGAGTAGAAAAGACGATAAATAAATAAATCTTGCGTGAAAGCAGTGTTTTTAAAAAGTTCTTAGTCTTTAATTTCTCTACGAATTAAAGAAGCGTTGGAAATACAACAATCAGAAAAAATTACAGTAAAAAATTTATATCTTAACTATTAAGCGTTAATAAGTTGGATTGAAAGATGATTTACAAATCGTTGAAAAAGATTCAAGCATTATTACTTTAGTAATGCTTTAATAAGTCATTAGAAATAATAGAATTTTTTGACATTTAATTTTGAAACAAGAAGTGAATATTTTTTGAAACTAGTAATTCTTAGAAAAATATCCGTATAGAATTATAAATTATTTCCATTCTATTGGAGAAAAATTTTATTTAAAACCGAAAAAGAAAAAATGGAAAATTACAGAAATTTGAAGTTATTTGAAATATTTTTTCCCCCTATGAAAAAAAAAAAATAAATAAAATCATAATTCACAGGGACAACCTGAAACTTTTCCTCCAACACTTAACCCACTAAGTCATGGTTCGTTGAAAATGAATTACAAAGATTGTTCAGACATTTTTGTAACGATTTTGACTTTCACCTTGAATTAAATTTAAATAAATAAAATAAAACTGAATGTCATCAGATCCGAATAGGGTTCCATTATCGTCTGTAACTTTAAAATTATTCTTTACTTTTAAATTTTGTTGAAAAATAAGCAATGGATCGAAGGCTATATTTTTGCACTTTTACGAAGAGACAGACTTATTCGATTGCTAAAAAAAGTATTTAGCATTTTTAAGCTTAAAATAAAAGTCAAAATTAATAAAAAAAGGAAAGAAACGTAAAAATTTGCATTTCATTACGAAAAATTAAACATACATGTTGCAACAAAAGGTACATTCACCTCTTATTATATGTCACATCTCACGTTGTTAAAAAAAAATTCCATCCTCCCGCAAAAAAAAAACATCTTTGTAACATTGTAGAACTTGTAAACAAAATTGTAAAATCTGATTTAAAAACTAATAAAAACCAAAAAACGATGTACACTGGCTTACGCCAAATCACGTTTTTCATAAGCTGCAACATTGCAGATTGTTGTATGAAAATATGTAGTTACAATTGATGAGTCTTGGATATATTTATCTGGTTGTACTAGAATAAAATCCATTTAATACCGAAAAACAGGAGAAAATGGCTTAAAATGTTGTTTTTAAAAGAAAATAAGGGACGTTTTGTTAAAGATTTTATGATTAGCACTGGATTCTCTTACAGTGGAAAACTCAAAATAAGGAAAATAGAAAAAAATTTCAAAATGAACTCGGATTACTATCAGAAATATGTTTCATCATCTATTTTCAAAGAAGACTGTGCATCACTTAATCCAAACAATCTTCATTTTGTTATGTTCTACTGGGATAGGTCGATTCCACTAGTCGTACCTCTAAATCGACTTCTCTATATATGAAAAACAAAAACGTCCCATTCAAACCCCCCGTGATGTGTCTACTATGAATTACTATGCATTTAGATTTTGAAAACAGGCATCTCAAAATATTGGAAACACGTGAAACGAAATCAAATTTGATATTTTAAGAAACGTTCATTCCTCTTGGAAATCAAGATGTCATAAAAGGGCTCTCAGACTGAACATATTAGAAATAAAATTCTTATTTTTGTTTATATATGTAAATTACCATATTTCAAAATCATTATAAAAATGCATGAATTCTCTCTGCATTTAGATTTTTGTTGAGTATGAATAAATCATTTCAAAAAAGTGCTTTGTAATTCAATGATTTATACTTTACATCTGTTACAATTGGGCCCACAGCGTCCACAGGGACAAATGCATTTGTAACCTCTTACATCATTCACAGATGTTGGTTCATCACGGCAAAGTTCCACCGTGCATACATGGCTGGTCAACACATGTTATCTACAAAAATAGTTTAAAAATTGACATGATTGTTTAGAAATTTCAATGTCTATGGGAAAATGTACTAACTAGTTTTTAGAAAATATAATATTAAACCAAGAATATATCCTGTTTTTTGTATTTTTAACTATCCGATTAAATATTCTAAATATCTAAAAATTTTAAGATTCATTGTTTGGATTACAGCCAAAAAGTCTTTTTTTAAATCTTTTGGAATGACAGATGCGTCATTTGATTTTCTTTGCAGCTTCAGACTGAGACGACTTTAATTTCGTTTATGTCTCTAGATTTTCATTTTTATTCAAAAGGAATTCCAGCATTTATAAATTTTCTTGCTTAAGTCGTTGATATATAAGAAAAGTAATGAGTTTTGGGTTTTAAGCTACATAAGGATATGATATAGCATAACATTTAGCTTCCCTGTTGACTTTTCAACACTGCATGTTACAACAAACTGCATGTTTGGCTTATTGAAAACTATGCGCTTTGTTTATTTTTAAGCAGATCAAAATTTTTATTACAACAGATTGATTGTTAAAATGCTTTCCAGTTAGGAAAGTAGAATCGGATATTTAAAATTGGAAGTTTTATGATTTTGAGGATTGCAATGGGGAAATATCAGTTACGTTTGGAAATATATATATAAATGCATATGAATGTTCAGGATTACATTTTGTTGTCAGCCATTCTATTAGGAGCTATTTTATTTAAACAATGGAAAACGACCTTTATTTATAAAACCGAGAAATTGAAAATGTGTCACCCGTTAAGCTGTGATAATTCGAGATAGCATGAAATTTTTTTCTACATATGGAGCTACCAGAAATATGAACTGTTGCGAAACGTAAAAGGTTTGATTTGTTTGTCACTCTACGGTCATTTTGGGCACTCTTTAGGCTAATTAGACCGGGACATACAGTTTAGTGCGGATTCCGAACCACTGACAAACATCCATGCCATGGCCAGGATTCGAACCTGAAGTAGCAACAGTAATTAGCCAATTAGTCATCAGGCCGCTGCAAAATGTATAAGGTCTTTTATAAATCGATTACTGAACCTATGAAAATTATATAATTGTGAAAACTATAACACTAACATAGTTTTAACAAAGTCTTAATTCAGTTGAACAAAGCGGAATTCATCTTATTTTGCTTACATTTTTACTTTTAAGTAGCAGTTTATACTTTAGGTAACCATTATAGGGAACTAGTAATTATTTAAAAGGTGCATTTCTTTTGTGTGGATCGTTAAATTATTCAGAATATCTGGTGCGATAAAATAAGTAAAAGATTTAATACTAATGAAAACTATGAAATAGTTTATATTTACTTTTTATAAATGCGTATAAAGCAGTTAAGATGTTATCTTATCAATGATTAGGCTTTGTTAAATAAGCTGATTAACTTGTTTTTGCCTTCATTATTTAAATCACGTATTCGATTTTTTTCTTCATAATTTCAACAACTGAATTCGACTATTCGATCACATAAAAAAAATAAAATATGAATACAGAAATACTTCGTAATTTACTATTTATTCGTTGCTTATTCTCGGATACTTTAAAGAATCTTAAACAAAGATTGGAATTAGAAGAACGTACGTTATTTCTTTCTTTTTGAAATCATTATCTATATTTTATTGATTTTTCATTTATATATAAAGAAAAATAATTATTTTTGCATTTTTTCCGTTTTATTCATCAAAAATTTAATGCGCATCAAAGTAATTTCTGGGAATATAAGACATTCAAATAATATAGTTTTGTTTTTGTAAAAGGCACAATCGCAAGGCCATATTGGCAATTCAAATTGTTGGTAATTGTCAGAATGTTAGCTGCTAAACTGTTAGACTTTTCAAGACAGAGTTGTAGCAGATTTAGCGTTACACAGGGGTACAATATCGGGGTGCTGATATACTACACTTTCATTGTGCCATCACAATTTGGAAGGAACATTCCCAAGGAATGAACATAAAGTAAAACCCAACCTAACAGGGATTTTTAAGTTCTATTTTAAGATTATTCGGTTTAATATTAAATTAGTGTCTAGAACACATATATGAAATTGAAGTATTAAATTTTACAGTGTCCAAATTAAAATAAAAAGACAGACTTGGCTTTGTTTTTTAAATTCATATTAATTATAAATTTCCATACTATACTCATAAAACATCATACAACTAACTGTACTATGACATTTTACAAATAAATCGCTCTAAATATAAACACATTATAAAAAATATGCAGCAAATGTGCACATTTTAAAACTTTGCTATTAATTGATAAAAGTTAGCGTTTTGAATTGATATTTATCATTTAAGTTTAACGGGGCACAATTTTTCAAACTGTATATAAAAAATTATCAAATCAATTATTATTTTGATTCTGGGTTAGTTTAAATATACTTAATAAACTAAAACACAACGTGTGCTTATTTTTACCTTTTTTTCGTATAATTTGAAAATCCTCATTTGGTTCTGCTTTTTGGACAAATCCGCTGTTGGCATTAACTGACACGTTCCATTTTCATGCATATAGTTATAAGCCAAGCACTCATCCAGCCCTAACACATTCATTCGCACAAAAGAAAGTCGACCGAGTTTGTTTGGTTTTTCAGTTCTTCCCCGGGTAAGCGATAGCCAATTGTTGGCAAAGTGAAAGCATCTTGTTTCACCGTTATTGGAGATACTTGGAACAAGCGGACGAGAGTCAAAATGGTAAGAATCCACCCCTCCATCTCGATGTTTGAGAATAAATCTCGCAAAGAAGAGCACTTTCTTCAAAGATTGTTTGCGTGCTTATGGAGTAATTAAAGCTCCCAATGGGCATGCTTCTCTCCAGGGAAGCACACTTAAATTAAGTTCGTGAGTTCCTGTACAATAGAACCAAGTAATTCAATTATTGAAAAGCGCTGAGTTCTGTAAAGAGAAATGAATATATATTGACGATTTGTGTAAGTTAAAAAGTGGTGTATGACTACGTTTTTATGTAATTAATTTTTCTGACAAAATTTATTAATTAAAACACTATCATCCATTGAGTACAGATATAATTCGATGATAAAATGTAAACTAGAACGATAAGAAATTTCAATATATTTTAGAGAATTTAGGTGTACCTAATATAAGAAATTTTGTTTATTATACAAAGCTTTTAAATATTTTATTAAATTATTTGATGCTTTTTGGAGATGATTTCTCTTTTCCTTTTCATATATTGCAAGTTTTTTTTTTAATTATACGAATATCGATAGTAAAACTAGATAAATGAGAATATCTTATTTTACCTTAATGGAGACAAAATTTATTAAATGTAACGGATATTTGCCGATTTATTTTTTCAATTCTGAAATTTTTTCAAATATATTAATTATGATAGAATTTGTATTCTTGTAACAAATATTTTAGTATTTTTTTTTCCATTAAAAAACTTTATTTTTAACTAAAATGATTCTTATGTGGATAGTCTACTAACAGCTTTGAAATGGTTTGTTGTTTGATAACATAATTTGAAAAATAAAAAAATAAAATAACCAAATGATTAAAATGTATGAGTTAAATATGTTCCTTGGCATTCCCATCTAAATGTATTTCATATTTTCTTACAATAATTATTTGTTACTCATCGTTGAAGATAATTTTTATAGACTCCATGCTATAGAGTTTGAAACACCTGAATAAATATCTAAATGATGGTTACAGGCGTAGTAATTTAAAATAAATCTATGCTGTGGGATTAGTATATATATATAATGAACATGTTTGTTCTACGAGAAACGAAGCAGAACAGGGAAAACTGCAGACAAAAGATTTAAAAAAAAAAAAGCTTTTATTGGGGCCCGATTAGAATGAGCAAATGTTGCAGAGACAGAACTCATTGGGCGCCATACGATTTCAAATTTGTTTAAAAGTTGGAAACACAACACACAATAATTTTTCATAACAAGTAATTCTATCGAAACAAATAATCATTGTTGTAATCAGGTTAGTTTTCAGACGGATTATATCATAAAAATGTACTCAGCTGTAACTGACAGAAAAATATCTAACCAAGACTGTCTCAAACCGATATCGGGAAATTGCAGGGAATGGGTACAATCTCTGGCATATTGTAAATGGAAAAATCTCTAATTTCACCAAAAATAGAACAATTCGCATATAGTAGTGTCAAAAGAAATTTATAACCGGACATCTTTTCTTTTCTAAATTTTTCAGCCCCGTATTTAAGGCTATGTAACGCCTAACATTTAAAAAGGTGAGGATGGATCATCAGTGAGCCTCTTGTATAATACGAAAAACCAACAGACATGTATTGAGGGGGTAGACTTTTAGGGTTATCTGCCATGCATTTGATTATCGTATTGAGAAAACTCCCACCAGCCAGCTTGACTATCGATGTGAGATGCTTTATCCACATTATCATAATCGACATCGAGTACCGCGTTTCTGAAAGCAGTAACTGGAAAAATGCCACTAGCAGATTCAAACTTCAGCCTTTTTGGACGTTAGCTGCCTGCGTTGCCACTGGACCACGAATTGGGCGTAACCGAATATCTGAAGACTGAAAAAGTAATGAGGTCAAACTAATCATGCCACACCTTGTTTTACACCAACTGAAAACGTGGTGTTGACAATAATACCATTAAGATCACGAGACAAGCCCATTTTATTTTGTTATAGTACTTTTTAAATATCTATGAAAATATTATATGGGAGGGGGGAAATGCTTATGGAATCGTCCTGTATTATTTCTAGAAAATAGACAATCAGAAAATAAATGTTTTAATAACTTGATAGATTAAGCACAGCTTAGAACGTTAAAATTTACCCCCTGAAAATCATAGACAACTGGTCATTGTCTTTCACGTGCTGCAATGCAGCAAAAATGTCAGGGTGCAACATTTGAAAGTGAATTAACGAGCATGAAATTAATTTCTTACATTTTCCCTCAAACCTTGATTATAACTTTGTACAAAACGTTTGGGATATATTGGAAAAAAATCTTCCAAGTGTAATATGATTTTCTTTCCCTTTTACAGTATCTTAAAATTCGTATACATTTTTTTTCTTTCTAAGGCAGCTGGCAAACACGTAGACAGCTTGGTCTTGGATGCCTTAAGGCAAGCGCTGCGCAGACGTTACTCACTTTGCATTACCCAGAGGGCGCGTGTAACTTGAAGATAAGCCACGGACGCGGAATAACAATGCCCCCGCAACGCTCTACGATCCTATTAGACCGGGACCTACCGTTTAAAGTGCATTCCGAACCACTACAAACATCCATGGCACCGCCGGGACTCGAACCCGAAACTTGTGGTACCGAACGCTAGCCACTCGGCCACTCAGGCCCCAAATCTGTATACATAATGCGTGGCATTTTCTGCACTTAAATGAACACCTGAAGCTTATAAAATTTATGCATGAGCGCATACATGCTGTTGCCATTCATATGAAAGTCAGATAAAATATTGATATCCCGCTTTTAATTTATAGTCTAAGTATGTAGCAGCAGAGTTTTATAAAAATCTTTAAGTGTTTTAATTGAATTAATTCGGAAAAAATTCTATTGTAAAGTTTTATAATTTTATTTCATAAATTTAAAAGGGAATAGATCATTGGTTAAATAAGGTTTTATTATGCAGTTATATTTATTATAATAACTGAGTTAGTTTCAGCAAAGTTTTCTTATGTTTTAATGAAATGTTATGACAATCTGAAAAAAAATCATTTGTATCAATCAACTAATTTTCATTTGCTCTTTGTTGCTATTGTTGTGTCTACATAGTATATACTTATTTTAAAATAAAGTGGATACCCAGCTATTAATTTTGGCTAATATTTTTATTACAATTTTATAATAACCTTTTTTATTATAATACTAGTATAAACATAAAAAACATGGAAGAGAAATTGCATTTATACTATAGTATCCATAGGTTTTCAAATGATATTTATAATTTGAATTTTATAATCTTTCTGTTAATGAATATATTTATTACACTGAAAATTAGTTCAAGTAGTTCAATTTCTTTTGCCATAATGAAATATTGTCTTTGTTGACTTTTTGCATCATTAATCTCTTTGCATAATTAACAGAGAAAATAAGTGGAAGTTATCTTTTAAAATAGTGTTTCTTCTTCAATTACAGCAAGTTTTTAATTATGAAAAACTTACTCTAAAATTTACCAAATAGTTAAAAGAAACCATTAAGATTTTAAAAATTACGTTCTGCTATTAATGCTTTAAGTCTTTCCTTTGAATGATTTGATCTACAATCATACTTCTAATCGAAATAATATCTTTTATTATTTATTTTCTTTTTATGAAAGGGATATTTTCTTTTGCATTGTCCCACTTCATGATATTTCTGTCTAGTGATATCTATAATTTTTTAATAAAGTCATTAAATTTCTGTAACAAAGAGATTGAGATAATATGAAGATAAAATTTCCATTTCCAGAAACTATTTTCTATTTTCTTTTCAAGTTAAAATAGATAAAGATTATTTGATCAACCCCATTGTTATATCATCAAAGTAAGATTATCATTGTCATGAAGGAGGTAAAAAAATTATTTTAAATATATCATCATTCAAAATAATTCTTTTTTATTTATTATTTCCACATTATCATTAATGAATGTGATGTAATGTAAAAATGATATGAACTAAGTTCATTATATTATTGAATATTAAACACTGAAATTTAAGGAAAGTTGCAATACGAAGCAAGCCAATCTATATGTAAAAAAAAGTATGTTTGTTTTGATAATGTCTTGTCTATATATATATATATATATATATAAACCCTATTTTTTATTTGAAAATTTAAAAACTTAAAAGTTGTTTAAAATTAATCATGAACCTATAAGAAAAAAAAAAATATTGATAGATTATAAAACAACTTTCTAACAAATATAGATTTATCCTACTACTTTCTAACAAATATACATTTATCCATTATTTCTATTAATAAAAACAAGGTTCTTTAAAGAATGCATATATTACAGCTCAACAATGAAATTTTTTTTTTCATAATTTGGGATCTACTTTTTTTTTTTCATGGTGGACTCAGAATTGACCATTAATCACCACAGAAGACATACCGTTTTCTCCCAAAAAGCAACATTATTCTATACACGTATATATTGGACATTTTTGATAAAGACATCAAAGTTCCAAACAACTTGCGTAAATCAAAGATTCTCATGGGTACTTTAGCGTTGTTACTAATACCTTTCGATCGTGGTAGCTATAAACTCAATTAACGAGACATTTTCTAGATGGCATTACTGTGAGTTGCTGATTTTGAGTCTTTTTTTTCGTCATTGATTTCCCCTCTGGGTTTGTTTTCGTTTGCTTTGTGCTCAATACAATGGCGATTGGTTTTATGTTAACAGTCCTGATAGCGTTTGTTATATTTGTGGATAATTTACCAAAAAAACACTAAAGGGGCCTAATGGAATTTGTGAGAATGGTATTCTTTGGCAACTTCGGTGTAAAGCTTGGAGACAAGTAAAATACATGTTGTGTTTTTAGTAGATTTAAGATAATAGTCACAAGGGGAAAAATCATCAGTACTTTCAACGGAACATCTTGTAGTGAGCAAAGGTGTCCCTGCGGTATGTATAGAATTAAATGAATTTGATAGTAATAATGAATATCTCACTTAGGAATATTTTCCCCACTACTGTACATTAAATAAAAAATTAGTAACTACTGCACTATGCAAAAATGAAACAATTTGTAAAAGCAATCTGAACCTTGTTTTCAGCACCAATGTAAAAATTTCTCTCATTTATTAGAAGCAAAGATGAAATAATACTGACTGTTTGTTGACTCTGACAAAGAAATTGATGCAAAACCATCAATTTAAAACACTAATAAATGCAAAAGAAAAAGATGCTTGGATTTGCATTAAAAGAAGTTTTATTTTTTATTTTTTAAGTTCCTTGAAAAACAGAGCGATCCTAATTACAAAAATGGAATTCAAATTTTGTAGAAAAAAATCAAAGAACTCTGGTGTAATATAAGCCTTAAGATTCATTTTCTACAATCACATTTTAATGTTTTCTTGAAAATCTTGAATCCATGAGTGAAGATCAAGTTGAGAGTTTCTATAAATATCTTAAAATGGAAAAGCGATACTAAGGTAGCTGGGATGTAACTATCATGGGAGATTGCTGCTGGTTGCTCATAAAAAATAAAACTACAACCGAATTTTTGTGGATAAAATGTTAAGAAAATATAAACCTTTGAATTACTATGAAGGTGGACAATATCTTCCTAATTTTTAACATTATAAAATTGAAAAAAAAATGGAATTGTAAGTATATTTTTACATTTCATGTACATCTTCCACTTAATTGTATTGGATTTTAGTGTTATGAAAGCCAAAATTTAATAGAGTTTACTGAAAAACTGGGGGTGATAGAAGGAAGGCAGCTGAATATTTGGAAGGGATAAGTAACTAACTCCCTGGCACTACAGTCCAGGAGTTATTATTCGTGTTAGACCATGGCACCATTATTTCGTTGGACTATGGCCCTCTGCCTACTGGCATATTCCGAAACATAAGATGTTTTTTTTTAAGGTGTAGGGATGTCAGCCCTACTCCTAACGCTCTACAGTCACTTTAGACCGGGACCTACGATTTAAAGTGGATTCCGAACTATTACAAATATCCATGGCATCACCGGGACTCGAATCCAAAACCTGTGACACCAAGCGCCAGAGGGCTAGTCACTCGGCCAACAGGCCCCGAATGTTTGAAATGAGCCCCCTAAAATATTAAAAAAAAACCATCTTAAACTGTTATAATTTTTTTTGTAGGCTTGTGTAATTTGATGAATTTGAACAGAGTATTTAATGTGGATAAATCTTTTTACGTGGATATTTATAAAGTGTAGTTAATGTGAATGATTCTTTTTGCAAATTTGATCCAATTTTATTTAATTTTACAACAATAAAAAATAAATAAATACAACAATAATAAATATAACAATTACAACAATAAATACATTCCTTTATTTATTGATTTCTTCATGAAATTCTTGTTTGTATTGAATGTGAAGTTCAATACAACTTGTATATATTATTATATTTAATAATATTAATTTATTAAATTAACTTCAAAATTCTAATTAATTTTTTAATTACTTGACTACATTTCTTTGACATGCATATAAATTGTTTAAGAAACTTAATTGACGCTAACGTTTAATAAAGAAAAGCATTTGCTGGATCCTTTCTGTTTGTTTAATGTCTATGTTAATCATAGTAGTATAGTAGTTATCTGGTGGTAAAAATAATGATTTTCTTCAATGTTGCCGATAAAACTTGCTATGTGTTTCTCTTGGGTTACCGTAGTAACAAAATTTCTTTAATTACAAGAATAAAATGAGGAAAGAAATTCAGGAAAATGTCTAGCACGGCATCATAAAATTTCCAAATTATTCATTTACTTTTTGAACTCGAATTAAGAATATTTTAGCTACAAAAAAGAATTTCATTTATATTGAATGAAAAACACCGTTGAAGTCTTTACGTTTTAACAGAAACGAGAGCTTACCTTTATTTTTCTTCTTTTCGGTTTTTTGTTAAAACATTTTACGAGACTCATAAACATAAAACATTAAGTCAGCTTTTCTAAGGAGTGACCTTAAACAGAAAATCTGAAGTAAATGCACACTAGCACTAGTAAGAGTGCGTTAGGGGCAAAATAAAAAAAGTTTTGATTCTATTTTAAAAGTTTTGATTTAATTTTATTTCTGGGACTTTATGTAAAGGATCAAGGCTATTGAATTATAAATGACCTTACTATTTGGATTTTTATTTTTGATGGCTTTTATTTTTCTTTAAGGGAAAAATAATCAGGGTTTTGGCTGTTAGGACATTGCTGTCAACAGAGCCTGATGTAGGATTGCTTCGTAAGAAAGGCTTATCTTTTCTGCTTTATTGATTTACCACTGCGAATAGCATAACTATATGCTTAGCAGTTAAACTGGTTGAGTTATTTTTTTCTTGTTTTACTTATGTACACAAAAAATATGGAGTTTTTGGTAAATTAGGAGTTTTTGATTCTTACTTATACGAGTGTAGATTTCCATGGTGCCTGTATGGAGCTGAATCTACTTTAACTCTGCCATTTCAGTGGCAAATTACATTAAATTGAATGTTTTTAAAAATTCAAATACCAGATATGTGCAAAATTTCAGATTTATTTCCTACTGTTGATTTACAGCAATTAGGGCCTGAATGGCTAACGTTCTGGCGCTCGGTACCACAAGTTTCGGGTTCGAGTCCCGGTGGTGCCGTGGATGTTTGTAGTGGTTCGAATCCACTTTAAACCGTAGGTCCCGGTCTAACAGGATCGTAGAGCGTTGCGGGGGTATTGTTACTCGGCGTCCGTAGCTTATCTTCAAATACACGTACCTCCTGGGTAGTGCTAAGTGAGTAACGTTGGTGAAGCGCTTGTCTTAAGGCATCCAAGACAATTGTCTAAGTGTTTGATAGCTGCATTAGAACAAAAAAAAAAATTACAGCAATTAACTGCTTCCAATTGCTACGTGAGTATCCAATGGTTTAAAAATGAGGCAAAAGGGATTGTATTTTTAATTGTGTGTTCAATTTCATTCACAAAAATTTATTTATAGTTTAGCTTAAAAAAATGAACACTTAATTGCAAATATTTCTAATAGATTAAAACTCAATTTTATTCTACTGAGTAAAAACACAGATTTTTGTTGAAAGTTTGTGACTTGCTAATAATGGTGATTCGGAAGAATTTTTTTTGTTCTTTTATAAATCAATATTAAATTTATTACTAATGACTAAAATGAACTTTTATAAGTGTTTATTTATAGCTCTTTATAATTTTTCAATTTGCATTAATGTCTTATTGATTCTTAATAATTTATGAACATTTATTCCTATAACATATTGTTCATTTAAAAGGTACATAAATTGCAATGAGATCCTAAGACATGATTAATTACCCTCTTCCTAATAATTATATAAGAAAACCTACTGTTGTTCAGAGAGAAAAACAAGCGAAATTTGTTATTCAGTCTTCTTTTTTTCTTTATTTTCAAACAGCTAAAACCTGAATACAAACATAGTAATATTATTAATAAAAAAATTGGAAATTAGTCATGGTAATCAATGGAAAATAATCAATAATTGGACAGCTAATCATAGATTTCGACTTCTTATGTATTGAATATTAATCCATCAAGAAACACCGCATAAAAACACCTTCTTCACATGATTTATTATGGTCAAAGTGAATTGCAGGCAAGTATTCTAGATAGGATTTTAACCTTCAAAAATTATAAATGCCAATTCAACTTTATAAGACATAGATGCTCATGCATTTGAGTACTGAATAAAGTGCATTTGGTATACTTCATTTAAATAATGAGTATCTTTAATTTAAGAGAAATACATTTAATTATATTAAATGGACATTTTCTCATATTGGCTAGTGTTGAGAAGAATTCAGGATATGAACATCAAACATAATCAATGTTTATGGTTTTATTCTTTTAAGCTTGTGGGTTTTTAATTAGAATTTTAAATTTTAATGTTTAAAATTGTGGTAAGTATAAAAAATTTCTTTCTTCTTCTTATTGTTTTTAATAATAAATTGCTGTCACTTATAAACAATTCATGATCATCGAAAACGATGTCCCTTTTTTAAAAATGACAACTTTTAGAAAGTGTCGTGCTATTTTTAAACTTGTTTACAAATAATATTGAGAGTTGTGACTTTTGATTGCAGTGCTTCATAATTCGAGGAATATAAGGAAGAATAAAATATGTATCGTATGTATATTCAAACATAAAATCCTTTCGAAGAAATTCATGCGAAGTCTGTATTATGTCGCAAACTCAAATTGATTTTCAATAACGAAGAAAAAGTTCAGTGGATATAACAGGCATAGTTGCAAAGGGTGATGATTAGGGAATTTCCGAACTCTTGAATTGTAAGTTTAATTATAAAGTGTTTACCCAATTAGGATAATTTTTCTACCATTCCGCTTCAAAACATCTTATTATCTTTCTATTATGCATACAAAATATGTATTCAAATGAGAGAAGAACAAATTTAAGATTTTCTTATAACATAGCGGTCAATTTCTTGACTGAACGCATATCAACAATTAAATATTTATTTTTTCAATGGACAAATGAACAATTTTCGTATAGAATCAACTTTTTTTACATCCAATTTAATTTTTTTCATAATATACTAAATAAAATTATACTCAATATTTAGTATTAAGGCGTTTAAAAATGGGCAGTGCTTTTCAAAAAGCAGTCTGCATTTCAGAAATAATAACTTATTTCTGAATTAAATTATCATATCTTATTATTAAAATTATCTGTTAATATGAAACTAGGATATTCGAATACTCATAAATTATGCTAACTAGATGAGATTTTTATTATTTAGTTACAATTTTTTGAAATGTAACTGAAACCCTTTATAGTTTATATTAAAGTGATGTGATTAATTTTTGTTAGATACATCACTATTTATCTAGTTTATAAATTATAATAAATTGTCTTCTACCTTTATTTTACATTATTATCATCATCTTATTGTAATGGAAATAAAGAAGACAAAAAAGTAAAATTTTTAAATTTTTTAGAAGAATATATTTACTTTTAATAAGTGTTAATACTTAAAGCGAAATTAATTTTTTAGATGACGATTACCAAGAAACTTAATAAATAGGGTTCACAATCTGTAAAGTATATATATCTAATAAAGATTGATTATTTTTTTGATAATGTAACAATTTAGCACAGGGTCTCCAAACTTTCCAGCCTTAGGGCTATACTGTTTACCCAGTAAGTACCAAGGGCCAAAACCGTTTTCATTTTTCTGCCATCATCTATAATTCCTAGACTAGTCGCCGAGTACGTGCTCTGAGCGAGCATAGGCTTGCTAACTACAAATTATTGACAGTGAAAAATCACAATTACATAAATCTCATTAGTATTTTTTTTTGCAAGTGAATACCCCGCGGTTTCATTCGCGTTTATTTAGCTTTTCCGTTCCTGAGGGATTTTCTGGATAAAAAATCATATGCTTGATTCAGGATATATACATTCCAAACATTTATATACATACATATGCAATACTCTTTTTACCTCAACATAACTACGGAGGGTAACCTCGGGATGTTCACTAGTTTACAATGTTAGTGGGATTCATTTAAATTATTTGTTAGTTGTTATGCTTAAGTTAAATTTTCTGCATATTATGCTTGTCATTAAGCTTTTTACCCAGCAAGTAAATAAAACCGAGTTATTATCATTCTGTGTTTTTTTTTTTTTATCCAACTTATTACAGCAACAATAAGCTATTCGCTGTCGCAGGCCGGATAGATGATACTGGAGGGCCGGATTTGGCCCGCAGGGCGTAGTTTGGAGACCCCTGATTTAGCAGATGAAATTAGTATTTGTTAGTACACTCATGTCCATAAATTAAGGATAATTCAGAATCACACAGAAATTGAACTCTAAAATAAAAATTTCACCTGTAGAATTATCACACACATCTTGTAGAAGAATATGCTAATTACAGGAAACCACCAGATGGCGCGGATAGTACGTCACAATGACAAGAGTGTAAGAGAGGGGTATATAAGGAATGGTGGCAAAGAAGTAAAATTGTTCACAAGCGCTTTAAAAAGCCTTTCAGTGCATTAACCGCATAGTTATGGCACAAAGGAAGCATTTGGATGATTTTTTAGGTGGTAGAATTATCGGACGACTGGAATATGGACGTACCCAGCTGGAAGTACCCGAGGAACTTGGAATCGGCCAGAGTGTCATCTCCAGGCTTTGGCAACGATTCCAAGATGATGGTAATGTGAGTAGATTTTACAGCACAGGTCGCACCCGAGTTACAACGCCGAATGAGGACCGGTATTTAGCAGTTACTGCCAAAAGAAACAGACGGAGCTCAGCATCAGACCTGTCTCGTCAGCTCTCTTCAGCTACCGGTACGACAGTTTCAAAGGCAGACCGTGTACAGACGCTTAGGGCACATTGGTCTATATGCTCGTAGGCCTGTCAGATGTGTTCCACTTACCGCAACTCACTGTCGCCTGCGATTAACCTGGAGTAGAGAGCATGCATTGTGGACACCGCAACAGTGGTCTTGTGTGATGTTTTCCGACGAGTCCAGGTTTAGTTTGCAGTCTGATTCTCGCCGGACTTTCATATGGAGAGCGCCAGGTACCCATTACCACCAAGAGAACACCATTGAACGACACCGTTACGGTGGTGCAGGATGGCTCGTTTGGGGAGGAATTATTCTTGGTTCCAGAACTGACCTTCATGTTCAGAGTGTAACGATGACAGGCCCCATCTATCCGGGATGTCATTCTGGAACAACATGTACGTTTGTTTCGGGGCGCCATGGGTGCTGAATTTCTGTTTATGGATGACAACGCCCGTCCTCACCGTGCAAACATTGTAGACGAATTCCTTCAATTGGAGGATATCACCCCTATGGAGTGGCCAGCATACTCACCGGACTTGAATCCAATACAGCATGTGTGGGATATGCTTGTGGGATATAGCATCTTTTTTGCTCTTTTACCTTTTGTTAAATAAATAGACTTTACAAATAAGTCAAATTTGTTTTGCTTCTGTCTCTTTCTTTGCGTGAACTTCATTATCCTTAATTTATAGACATGAGTGTATTTGCAACCAGTTATTAGTAACCAATATATATATTTTTTGTTCCAATGCAGCTGGCAAACACTTAGCCAGCTTGGTCTTGATGAAAGGTAAGCGCTGCACAGATGTTACTCACTTTGCATTACACAGGGGCGCGTGTAACTTGAAGATACGGACGCGGAGTAACAATGCCCCGCAACGCTCTACGATTCTATTAGGACCAAGACCTACGGTTTAAAGTGGATTCGAACCACTACAAACATCCATGGCACCGCCGGGACTCGAACCCGAAACCTGTGGTACCGTGCGCCAGAGCGCTAGCCACTCGGCCATTCGGGCCCCCTAGTAACCAATATACTAGCATTCGTTTTAGTATTTGCTAGAGTTGACCTATTCCTACTTTAAAACAGCTGAAATGCAGAAAGTGTTTGATTGAAATGCTATCAATTTTTTAACGCTTTTGAGTTTTTCATTTAATCTTTACAAAAGAAAAAAACCGAAAACTTAATTTAAAAAAAAAAGATGCATTTCTTCCGAGTGTACTTATACAAGATAATGATTGAAAACAATGTATCTAGAGTAAACAATAACCTCACATTTCTATGTATAGGGTGTTTCGTGCTAAAGGTAATAAAAGTAATGGTTTATACTGAGAGAATTATCATGATAATTTATTTACCACTTTTTGCAAGGCTGATGAAATTCAATACGGGTACTTCATTGTATATTTTCAATTATACAGATGTCAAAATGGCAATCGAGCTTCTTTTCAGTCACACAAAGGTTTCAATATATAATGCAGGTGTTTAAACTGTGAATGCGTATTGTTTGTGGAAATACTTGCAATAGCCGAGTTACCGTTTTGACATCTGTCGAACTACAAATGGTACCCGACATTTAATTTGTCAAAAATACGTGGTGAATAAAAGTAAGTAAGTAGCTCTTATTTGTGGTTATCTTAGTATAATCCCCTACTTTTAGATATTTTTAGGCTCTACACAATCAATATCAATTAAAAAAAAAATTATCTTAAGAGATAAAAAGGATGAATAAAATTTATTTTCATATGCAAAGAGGAAGCTAAAAACAATATTTAGACTTATGAAAACAAAATAATCGAAGATAATTTAATCAGTCAACAACCTGACTGTAACTATGGAATCAGGTATTATCTGCTTAATACGAGTGCGAATTTATAACTGAGATTCTAAATGCAAGTAGTTGCAAATGCGAAGGCTTCATTAATTCATTAATGTGATTTTATAATTTCGTTTACAATTTTGAAATGTAAACTAAAATCAATTTAACTGAGATAAAAATATGATCTTTGTTTTTCATAATTTATTATTTTTGATTTCTATGATTTTCGTTTTCCTCTGTGTTATTTCAAAAGCAAGAATATTTGAAGGACAAAAATATTTGTAAATAAAACTGGTGAAGAAAATCTTTAAACCTGAAAAAAAAAAATAAAATAGTTCCATATATAATTAAGAATCCGTACAGAAACAAATATTAATTAACAATCCCATCGATTCATTGAATGCATTTTCATAATTCGGTTTATAAAGAATATTTTGTAGTAAAAGAAATCTTTTGAGTAAATTATAATAAAAAAGCAAACTGTTAAAAGAAGTAACTTAACTGTTCTGTTATCACTGTAAATTATCTACCTATGGTACAGGCAATTGTCACAATGTCTGTTATCTGAAGGGATTTCTTTGTTAACTTTTCAAATACTTGGCGGTTTTTTTTTTCAATCCACGTGGAGGGCTCAAAGTATATTTCAATAAAAGAGTCGTAAATAAAAACACTATCTATATCTTGAGGGCCATTGAATTTCATAAAAATCACTCTTTTAGATAAATAACTGTAAGCAAAATCTGTAGAGATAGATATATATTATATCATTTATGAGTTACGAAATAATGTCAAAATTATAAAAATATTTTCTCAAGGAAGTTATTCATATCATATTTGTTTATTGATATGAATAATTTCCTTAAGAAATTATTTGTTTCCATTGTTTAGTATTTTTATAAAAATTTTCGTAACGAGGAGAGGAAATTAGTGAATAAATTACAAAGTAATTGGTCAGTTATACTAGTTAAGAATACTTAAATCTTTATTTTATGCATGATTTCAACTGGTATTATTTTCCTTATAGTTTGATATTGATAATGTTATGAATACTAATCAATTAAGGAAGTTTTGCGACCTTAACGTCTATGTAGTCAAAGTATGTGAGTTTGTGCAAATTTTGTTAAATTAAAGGCCATATATACATTTGTAAGAACATTTTTAACACTTTAATAAAAGTTTGAGTACTGGTATGTAAAGAATGTAATGAAATGCGCTTTCAAAGCGCCTTAAAGCCAAAAAAGAAATAGTTTCTTTTCCTGTGAATTATTTCCTGTTCCAGAAATAGTGTCTGTTGTGTCTGTGTGTGTCTGTTGATTAATTGTAATTAATTTTGTCTGACTTGCATGTTATTTATTTATTTTTAATTAATTTACTAGTCAGCCTGCAATTGCGAAAAATGCAAAAAATTAAAAATGTTTCCCTAGACATTACCACCAAAAATCTATGAATAATAAGAAAAAAATAAAAAATAAAAAAAAAATAAATAATATTCTAAAATAGTAAGAATTTAACAAATAGATGTTACCACATATCGTTACGAAATAATTTGTATTTTGAATTACTACAAAGCAACATTTTAAATAAAATGTTTTGAAAAATTGTAATTTATTCAAATTTATGAAAAACTATTTATTTGATTTCGACAAAATAATAAATTGCCAAAAGAGAGGTTGATTAAAAAAATTTACCCCTATCCGCTGATCAATATAGTGCAGAACGATGAATTTTTACTCAAATTTTTGCTTTAAATAAGATTCATATACTACACAGATATCATATACAGATTCATATACTACACAGCTATCCTATACAGATTCATGTACTACACAGCTATCCAGATATCATATACAGATTCATATACTACACAGATATCATATACAGATTCATATACTACAGATATCATATACAGAATCATATACTACACAGATATCATATACAGATTCATATACTACACAGATATCATATCAGAATCTATACAGATACAGAATCATATATACTACACAGATTCATATACTACACAGATATCATAACAGGTTCATATACTACACAGATATCATATACAGAATCATATACTACACAGCTATCATATACAGAATCATATACTACACAGATATCATATACAGAATCATATACTACACAGATATCATATACAGAATCATATACTACACAGCTATCATATACAGATATCAATACATATACTACACAGATATCATATACAGATTCATATACTACACAGCTACAGAATCATATACACAGATATCATATACAGTTCATACTACACAGCTATCATATACAGAATCATATACTACACAGATATCATATACAGAATCATATACTACACAGATATCATATATACAGATTCATATACTACACAGCTATCATATACAGGTTCATATACTGCACAGATATCATATACAGAATCATATACTACACAGCTATCATATACAGAATCATATACTACCCAGATATCATATACAGATTCATATACTACACAGATATCATATACAGGATTCATATACTGCACAGATATCATATACAGAATCATATACTACACAGCTATCATATACAGATTCATATACTGCACAGATATCATATACAGATTCATATACTACACAGCTATCATATACAGATTCATATACTGCACAGATATCATATACAGATTCATATACTACACAGCTATCATATACAGATTCATTTACTGCACAGCATATACAGAATCATATATACTACACAGATATCATATACAGATTCATATACTACACAGATATCATATACAGATTCATATACTGCACAGATATCATTTATACAGCTATCATATACAGAATCAGAATATACTACACAGATATCATATACAGATTCATATACTGCACAGATATCCTATACAGATTCATATACTACACAGATATCGTATACAGATTCATATACTGCACAGATATCCTATACAGATTCATATACTATACAGCTATCATATACAGATTCATATACTGCACAGCTATCATATACAGATTCATATACTACACATCTATCATTGTCAATATTTTAATAATTATGTTTAGATCCAATTCAGCCACGAATATGAATCATTTGGTGGAAAAACTATATGTCCTATAACATAGATATAGGTTGTGTTTATGAAAAATGGTTTGTCTTCTCTTACTGTTTATTTACTATTGTAGTGCACTTTTTTTTTTTTATAGTTTATGGATTACCTATCTTCTAACCAAAATCATTCGGTTTCAGTTGTAGAATGTGAGATCTTAACGATGGAATATTTATGAATTTCTCCTAAATATTACTTCCAAGAATAATAAAGTTAAAATAAAGTTAGAAACTAAGAAGTAATGAAAACTCCGCCGAATATTTACTGCTACTGATGCATAATTCCTATGTATGCATTTCTAACTAGTAAACAACCTTTAGTCGATTTCCGCAATTCTATGAACCGCCAATTTTCAAAGAAAGTAATACATTACTGTTCCTATTGATAGTTGTCAAGGGGTTCATTACTAAGTGGCGTTCTAAAGCTAACTGTAGTTAGGTGGGCAGTTTACATATGATAGTTCTTGTCTCTAGAAACAATTATATTGGATAGCAGTCAAAAAAGAAATACGAGTGCTTTCGACCAATTTCTGCTGAGTTAACCCTTTTTTTTCTTTCGGATCATTCTTTGCAGTGATATATTATTATTTTTATCAGTGATTCGAATGCTGTCCTTTTTCTGTGCTTTGTTAGCAGTAAAATACAATATTATTTTGTTTCAATTCGAACAAATGCATTTAGTATGGATGAGAACTTTTTCTCTAAAAAAAAGCTTCATTGCATAACCTTTATCATTTGGTAATCTGTTTAAATTATGTTTTCAAAAAGATTCAAGGTTTTAAAAGATTACATAAACTACTTTTAAATAACTAATGAATCTAAGCTGCCAGAGGGAAAAAAAAAAAAATTCGAACAACTGTGGCAAAAAGAAATTAGCCACAATTTTTGTCCCTAAATATACTTTTTGACTGGTGCTTAAAACTTGTGATTGGCTTATTTCATTAGTTTCCTTAAATCTCAAATAAATAGGGAAAAAATCCGTATGGCAACTCTCAAAACAGGTTTATCAAAAAGCGCCAAGTATAGTTACAGGTTAACACAGTTGATAATTTCGCGCACAATTGGTACCGAAAAGAGCCGATTTTGTCCATTACAATTTCTTTACATTTCGAGATTATTTCTAAATAATGCACAGAAAAGCAATTTTCATAATACAATCTGGCATCTTTTGTTTATTGTTTATATTTATCTATTTCGTTGTTCAACTCAAATAATCCAAATTTACAATTCAACCATGAAACCTCACAAAATATTCAAACGCATTTTTTTTTCCAGCTCATTTTTATTTCTATTGATTTTATGAAATAAAAACAAAATTAATCCATAGCATTTTCAACAATATATCTGAGAAATGCAAATTAAAAATTAATTAAATAAAATAAAATTAATAAAAACTTTTCGATGAAATAATTTATGAACGATTGAGATTTATGAAACCAAGCTTGGGAATTGTATAAGTATGCAGTTGTCAGTAAATTTTGTTTACAACTTTTTTAAAGGTAACTCTTATTTTTGGGGATGGTATTTTTAACCACAAATATTGTTTGCTTTTCTACATTCACATGTCTATAATATTTATAAGGTTGCACCTTGATTTAAGTAATGTTATTTAAAGGACTTTTTACTATGTAAGAATAATATTAGCTACCTTCAGTTAATAGCAATCTTACATTTGTTTATTTTATAAATGTTGAACATTGGCGCTTAATTAGTTTCACTCTAATGAGTGTAACGATTTTTTTAATGACTAATTATTAACGACATTGTTATTGAATGGCTTGATTAATTGTTTATACTGTGATTACTCTAAAGTATATTAGTGCATCGTTAGTGTTTGTTATTATTTCATTTATCTTTTAAGTAAAGCCATTTGTAGAAAAATTTAAATACAAAAAAATTATATTTAAATAATACACGAAAATTAAAATAAATAAAAAATTATTTTTGCAACAATTATTTATTTTGTACTAATAAAGATTAGTTGTGAAAAATCTGCTATAAATTACTTATTTTTTGTAAAGGGTTAAAAATAAAATAGTAAATTAAAAAAAGCTTATCATAAACATATATTTTATTTTCATGCTAGATTATATACAAAGATTAACTGTGAAAGGTTAATATGTGGTGTTTAATTATAAGAGTTCTTTGAAATCTTAACTTGCAATAAGTATATCCTCTTTTTCAGTTTGTAGGAAAAAAGATTTCGTTTATTGTATTTTTAATGTACATCTTTACAATTTTACAATTTTTTTCAGCATTCATATATATAGACATAATACGCTGACATAGGGTTTTTTTTATGTACTGACTTTGGCGTACTCTGCCAAAAATTCTTCCTTTGGTTTTCAATTTCATTAGTATTAAACGATTTATTGATCGATGCAAATGTTAATTATGATTTGTTTAAAATATATTGAGGAGGTTCTGTTGGATAAAAAATGCATCTTAATATGAAAACTTTTAACAAATTTTATTTAAAATGTCTGTAGTTTTTGAAAATGTGTTAATTTTTAACGTAGATCTATAAATACGTTTATTACGCCAAAAATATGCGTTTCTTTATATACATTTATTTACGCCAAAAATAGTAATTAAAATAAGAAGCAATCAATACTCATACCTGATGGTAACGAAAGCAGTTAGCGTGCGAGAAGGTTCAGGTTCTAATTTTTCAGTTCAGAAGTTCAGACATACATTTCAGTCGCTGTTCAGAAACGAGGGGAACTGACTGGAGGTAGTGACAATGTGTGTAAGCATCTCAAAGGTACTCTGGCTGTTTGGTGGGTATTGTTCGTATTTTCTTCTATACTACACGTAAATGTGGAGCAGTTATCTATCTATCTATATATGTATATATATATGAGTGGAGCACAATTGGCAATAGAATAAAAGGAGAAATGTTCGTCTATAATCAATTATGAAAAACAAAACCCCGCAACAAAAATATTTTAGCTTTGCTCCTTTTTTTAGATTAATAGAAACATAAAAAAATATACATAAATTACTGAAGAAGAACCAATCAATTTAACCTGATTTGCTATCAAGATTTGATTTCCAAATGTATAAATGAAAATGACGAGGTTTATTCAAGCGCACAGCGAAAATCCTACAAATTATGCAACAGATATGAAAGTTTCCGTAAAAAGCAAGTCCTTACTTCAACTTCCTGAATATATATATTTCGGAACAGGTGGATGACCTCAAGTTCTTTCAGAGTTAGTTCTTACTCGTGCTTTCCCGCTAACCCACACTCACACGGATACGTGTTTCAATTCTCAGACCCATTCAGAACGTACTTCCTCAAGTGAATCTTTCAAAAGCGCCGAAAAGAATCATTTCACTTGCGATGTGATGTTGCGTTTGTGTAGTTCGTGATAATTCATTCATTGCTGTGATGATAATTTCAAAATTAGGTGAGCCTTTTTTTATTTCTTGGAGTGGAATATAATAAACTAAATGTGTTATATAAAAATTTTATTCTATTTAAATGAGTTAATTGTAAAAAAGAAACACTAAGTTACTAATAATACAATTTTATATAAAACATATTTACAATAATACACAAAAAAATTTAAATGATCAGTTATGTTGTATTTCAAAATATGTTGCAACTATAAATATTTTTCTCCTATGCAATATAGCTTTAAAAATATTATTTTGAGTTTCAAGGGATGTTTTTAGTGCGTTTGTGTAGTTTGTAATAATTCATTCATTGCTGTGGTGATTTCATTGATTGGATACCAATAGACACGCTATGATGATAATTTCAAAATTAGGTGAGTGTTTTTTATTTTTGAAGCGGAATCTAAAATTTTTATTCTGTCTAAATTAGTAAAAAATCTGAATTAGTTAATTGTAAAAAATAAACATAGAGTTACTGAAAATAAAATTTAATATAAAACTTATTTACAATAATAATAATAAAAAAATGAAATAATCAGTTATGTTGTATAGTTAATTTCAAACTGTGTTACAAATATAAATATTTCGCTCATATGCAATATAGTTTAAAAAAATATTAATTTGAGTTTGAAGATACGTTTTTTAGGAATTGATGCTGAACTTGAAAAATGATGGTTTTGGGGTTTATTATTTGTTTTTGTTGTTATTTATTTTGTTGTTATTTATTTATAAAGAGCCCTGTAATTATTTGTAAGTTATAATGAACACGAAACACTTATTGAGTAATGATATTATTGTAGAATGGCAATGGAGTAACGATATCGATTCCTGATATGATAGTTGATTTTTAAAAAATGTTATAATATGCTTGCGTTTTATTTTTCCACACACACACACATTTATAAAATTAATGAATGCACAGATTTGCACACAACCCCGAGAATATTTAAGCGGCCTGATGGCCAGTTGGCTAGCTCTCGGGCCTTTGGTATCACAGGCTCCAGGTTCGAATCCTGGCGATGGCAGGGATGTTTGTGTGTGATTCGGAATCCACGTTAAATCGTAGGTCCCTAATTAGCCCAAAGTGTGCACAAAATAACCGTAGAACGACAAATCCGCCCAATGGAGAATATTTAATCCACTAGCTTAGGCTCTTCTTTATACCCATTTAACTACTGTTTACCAACGAATATTGCCAAATTAGAAAATAATTTTGAATACAATGCAGATATTTTTTAATATATATTTCGAAAGGAAATGATTGTAAGCTGCATTACTAGTAAAAAGAATAATATATATATATATATATATATATATATATATATATATATTAATTACATCCAAGTGATGAAAATGTACAACTTGAAATCAGACTGTGGATGCGAAAAGCTGACAGGCACTATCAGACTCGTAGCCCGGTGCTAATGTACGCGGATAGCATGCAGGAGGGTTGAAAATACAATACGCTGGCAGCGTGTGTTGCAGTCACTGCTTTTATGAATGAGGGAATACGACATGAATTAGTTAATTGCAAAAAGTTAATTTTTTTACCGCATCTAAGGAAATCGTATGGGAGAAAAACCTTTTTTTTTTTTTTTTAAAGGGTTTTTTTCCGGTGCGACACGCAAATGCTCGCAGCTACCCTAAATAGTCCTCTTGGAAGGAAATCTCCTCCCCTCATCACGCTTTGGTAGGTTCGTCGATGTTCAGGGAAAAAAACACCATTATTTCTGACAGCAGTTACTATAACGTAATGTTTTTTTTTAATGTTCTTTCCTCTTTTTGCTTTACGTTTGGTGGGCTTCATACAGGAGATATCTGAAAGGACTTTTAGGGGTAACTTTTTGCATGTCGTATAGGTATTTTTACCCACTAGTTAGTTTAACTACTGATACAAAATGCTTACAAACACTATCACAATCGCCATCAAATCTCCTTTTATATGAATACAGTAGCTGCGACTGATGTTATACATTTTACCACTGGGCTATGAGATGGATTTCATCGTATTTTTGCTCGTTAACACTGGAATACGAATATCACGACAATAGAATATTAGCCAAATAAATCATTTTTGTACAAATGTAAATTCCTCGTCTTGCTTTTCAAACTTAGTCGTTATGTAGTTTTCTTATATTGATGTAAAATTTTAGGGTTATTTTTATTTTTTAAAAATATTTCAATTTCCCTCATTCCGTACTTTATTACAGTATGTGAATAAGGTATAATGGAGCAGATATTCTCAGTGAATGGAAAACGAATTATATTTTTAAATCTCTTAAGTTGGAGCCTGATGGCCGAGTGACTAGCTCTCTGGAGCTAGGTACCACAGGTTTCGGGTTCGAGTTCCGGTGGTGTCATGGATGTTTGTAGTGGTTCAGAATCCACTTTAAGCCGTGGGTCCCGGTCTGACATGATCGTAGAGAGTTGCGGGGTTACTGTTACTCAGCGTCAGTAGCTTGTCTTCAAGCTACACGCACCTCCTGGATAGTACTAAGTGAGTAACGTTGGTGCAGCGCTTGCCTTAAGGCATCAAAGACAACTGTCTGTTTGCCAGCTGCATTAGAATAAAAATTCATAAGTTTCAGTTAATTAAAATTAAATTAAATCTCTTATAAGTAGCTGTCCCATTATTGTGGTTCAATATTTTTCAATAATAATATTTAGAAAACCATTACAATTGCTGTTCTAATTTTTTCAGTTGTCAAAAGATTTATTTTTTGATGTTGGTTACAAAATTTCATTGACCACTCAGCAACTTCAGTTATAAATAAAATTAAAATTAAAATTAATAAATAAAAGATTTTAGGTTTGATAATTAAGAAATATACTTGATCATTAAACTAATACGTTCAATATTTCTCTATGAATTAAAACTGAATGGCAATATTTATATTGTAAAAATATGGCAATATTTTTCGTAATTTCATATGATGGTATTTTTATTGCATATTTTTGTATTGATTAGGTATTTTCTTGTGCTTGATTAGTATATCAAGCACAAAAAATACCAATGCGTTATTGACATTTCCAGAAAAATAAAGATCTGAAATTAAAAAAACAATATCAAGTTTTTAAAATTTGAATTCAACCACCTCAAAAACGTTCAACCATACGTAACGTATTCAACGTAAACCATTCAACTATCTTAGTTCCATTCAGTAATCGTTAACAAATTGAATATAGATATTTTGTTTTACATTTAAAAAAATGTCTAATGATCTCAGGTAATTATTGTTATTTAAAGCTTATTGGTGATATTTAAAGATAAAAAGTTAAACATTTAAACAGAGAAAGAAGTTTTGGTATTTTCTTTTAAATCCAACTTTTATTAGAAATTTTACTTAATTTATTATATATTAAAAATATATTTACGGTTAAAAGTATGCCGAATGCAAACATTTTGAATTAAAAAATTTGGTCATGAGTTAACATTTGATATTTTCGTATATTAGCAAATATAAAACTACCGAAATTGTTTATCCGATATACAATTCACTAGAAATAAAGCACTAAGCAACGAATGAATCATAAAAGTAAAGCAGATTTTAAAAGAAGTCGAAACATTTGAAGTAAAATACAATAATAAATAATCTAGATTCATAAAAATATCAGTGTAGTCGGAATTGTTTGTTCCCCAGTATAAGGGGGGGGGAACAGTTTAAAAATAAAATTACGAGCTCTTCAGTTGGCAACAAATATTGTAAAATTTAAGATACGAGAATTTTCACTTATTTATGCAGATTAGAAGAGCTTTTTTTTTTGTGTGTATTTCCAAAATTTTAATTCTTGATGAAACAGCAGAAATAAAATTAAACAGCGACAAAAATCCTGGAAATTGAAATGCGAGCAACAGATATCGATCGAAACCGATCGATATCTCCGCATAGCATTGTCCAGGATGTAGATTGGAGCCGACGTTCTGCTCAGTATGCATGCGCAATGATGCAGAACTGCTCCGGAGATCCCTTGCAAGCCAGAAATAGATTTAAAAGCCGCATTGGATGCCACAGGTAGGCAGTCCAAGCTCGTCTCTGTTATTTTATTTTAGTCCGGCTTCTTTTTAAGCCGTTTCTTTTAGTGTAAGTATATGTCTTGTTTTTTATGTGACTCTTTATATATTTCAATTGAAAATTGTATAAAAAATAAATTATCTCTGATGTTTATAAATATGTGTAAAATTAACTTATTTTCAAAACCTTTTAGATCGAATGCAATTTCTAGTTATAGATAAAAATTGAAGCGATCTGTGATTATCAGAATTTTCTTTATGTACGGAGCTCTTGGTGATTCTCATAGCTGCGTAAGATAATTATTACCAGTAACTACTAAAATCTGATTATTGTATTCCAATGAGAGATCAATTTATTTGAATTCTTAAACGCTACCAGTAAGGTTTTAATATTGTAGTATCTGCTAGTGATAACGAGATTCCAAATATAGTCCTTGTTCGACGAGAAATCTGTAATTTTTTTTCCCTTAATAACGCTATGAAGTCATCTCGCTCGTTAGAATAATACAACCACACTCGTTGCTGAGCGCCATCTAGAGGATCTTTTTGGCAACCGTTATTGATTATATATCCATCATTTCAAATATGCACTGTTCGTCACCCCGTTTATTTTTGCATTCAACCCCCTCTTCCGGTGACCTTTACCATTTCTAGTCGGAATGTTTTGTATTAATAGTATCTAATATTTAACGATTCTCGTGTCATTGCTCTATATTTTTGAAACCTAGCTTTACCTATTTATTTAGAATGAGTTAAAATACTATTCGAAATTAACGTATTATCTTTTTATCTCCCTTGCAACAAAATTAGTTTTCCTTTTACTTGCTATTAATTTTATATCCTTGCATGCATTACCAATGCTTCAATTAATTTGTTTATTCAGCCATGAAATTCTCCTAGAAACGAGAGTCTTCGGTTGATTTTGTTTTTAAATACTCCTGTTTCTATTCGATCAAAAATTCTTTACTATTTTTGCTTGCATTTACCGCAAATTAATCTTGTAGCCATGATCAAAGCGAGTGCTCTTGATCAAATGGACTACAGCTGCATATTTTTGAATTCGGAATGCTACCTGTTAATATTCTAGAGAATGCTGAAGTTTCTTATAATTTGACTAGCTAGTTTTTCTGTTGCTTCTTTCACTAGTTTCTTTAGAATTGGCAATAGTTGACTGGAGAAATATCTACACGACTTGCAGATTTGTCATTTCGTGTAAATAAATTAAGTAAAGATTTTTATTTGATGCTGAAATGTAATCCGCTAGTTATATATTATATAGAATATCTGAAGTGCAGATTTTTTATTGTAAAAGTACAAATCTTTTAATTCTATTCTTATAGCATGAAGACCTGCCTTATTTTCTTATTTTGGGGAATAGTTGCCCTGTACCTGTTCTTAGAATTTTCGCCTATCCTTATTGATATACAACCAAAGGCTTACAAGTAAGAATTGATTTTTAAACATCTATCTAACTGAATTGATTTTTAACACATCTATCTAACTGAATTGATTTTTAAACATCTATCTAACTGAATTGATTTTTAAACATCTATCTAACTGAATTGATTTTTAAACATCTATCTAACTGAATTGATTTTTAAACATCTATCTAACTGAATTGATTTTTAAACATCTATCTAACTGAATTGATTTTTAAACATCTATTAACTGAATTGATTTTTAAACATCTATCTAACTGAATTGATTTTTAAACATCTATCTTGAATTGATTTTTAAACATCTATCTAACTGAATTGATTTTTTCTAAACATCTATCTAACTGAATTGATTTTTAACACATCTATCTAACTGAATTGATTTTTAAACATCTATCTAACTGAATTGATTTTAAACATTTCTAACTGAATTGATTTTTAAACATCTATCTGAATTGATTTTTTAAACATCTATCTAACTGAATTGATTTTTTATCTAACTGAATTGATTTTTAAACTATCTAACTGAATTGATTTTTAAACATCTATCTAACTGAATTGATTTTTAAACATCTATCTAACTGAATTGATTTTTAAACATCTATCTAACTGAATTGATTTTTAAACATTTTTGAATTGATTTTTAAACATCTATCTAACTGAATTGATTTTTAAACATCTATCTAACTGAATTGATTTTTAAACAATAACTGAATTGATTTTTAAACATCTATCTAACTGAATTGATTTTTAAACATCTATCTAACTGAATTGATTTTTAAACATCTATCTAACTGAATTGATTTTTAAACATCTATCTAACTGAATTGATTTTTAAACATCTATCTAACTGAATTGATTTTTAAACATCTATCTAACTGAATTGATTTTTAAACATCTATCTAACTGAATTGATTTTTAAACATCTATCTAACTGAATTGATTTTTAAACATCTATCTAACTGAATTGATTTTTAAACATCTATCTAACTGAATTGATTTTTAAACATCTATCTAACTGAATTGATTTTTAAACATCTATCTAACTGAATTGATTTTTAAACATCTATCTAACTGAATTGATTTTTAAACATCTATCTAACTGAATTGATTTTTAAACATCTATCTAACTGAATTGATTTTTAAACATCTATCTAACTGAATTGATTTTTAAACATCTATCTAACTGAATTGATTTTTAAACATCTATCTAACTGAATTGATTTTTAAACATCTATCTAACTGAATTGATTTTTAAACATCTATCTAACTGAATTGATTTTTAAACAATTGATTTTTAAACATCTATCTAACTGAATTGATTTTTAAACATCTATCTAACTGAATTGATTTTTAAACATCTATCTAACTGAATTGATTTTTAACATCTATCTAACTGAACATCTATCTAACTGAATTGATTTTTAAACATCTATCTAACTGAATTGATTTTTAAACATCTATCTAACTGAATTGATTTTTAAACATCTATCTAACTGAATTGATTTTTAAATTGATTTTTAAACATCTATTTAACTGAATTGATTTTTAAACATCTATCTAACTGAATTGATTTTTAAACATCTACTGAATTCTAATCTATCTGAATTGATTTTTAAACATTTTTCTATCTAACTGAATTGATTTTTAAACATCTATCTAACTGAATTGATTTCTTAAACATCTATCTAACTGAATTGATTTTTAAACATCTATCTAACTGAATTGATTTTTAAACATCTATCTAACTGAATTGATTTTTTTTAAACATCTATCTAACTGAATTGATTTTTAAACATCTATCTAACTGAATTGATTTTAAACATCTATCTAACTGAATTGATTTTAAACATCTATCTAACTGAATTGAATGAATTGATTTTTAAACATCTATCTAACTGAATTGATTTTAAAATTGATTTTTAAACATCTATCTAACTGAATTGATTTTTAAACATCTATCTAACTGAATTGATTTTTAAACATCTATCTAACTGAATTGATTTTTAAAACTATCTAACTGAATTGATTTTAAACATCTATCTAACTGCTATCTAACTGAATGCTGAATTGATTTTTTAAACAATCTGAATTGATTTTAAACATCTCCAACTGAATTATTTTTAAACATCTATCTAATTGATTTTTTAAACATCTATCTAACTGAATTGATTTTTAAACATCTATCTAACTGAATTGATTTTTAAACATCTATCTAACTGAATTGAATGCTAAGCCAGATAATCTTGGCTTTGAAGATGCTACGGTAACTTTCTAGGTCTAGTCTTGATCAGAAAGTAAATTAATAACACTTAATCGCTTCCCCCTCCGAGTCCACGAATGAGGAAACTCGCAAGCGCTTAATATTGATATTTACTCGTTAATATCTTCAATTTCTTATTCCAGACTACCCTTCCGCGATTTTATTGGTCCATTGGAAGAGAACCATAAGCTGAACAAAGCGGAACACCTGTATGAGGGTATTCTTCATGGTCCGGAGTCTATAATAATCCATGAGGGTATGCATTTTCTCTAAGCTGTATTACCTTACCGTTGAAAAGATTAATGAAATGATTTATGAACCGAGATGCTAATATTTGATATTGCGGATTTTCGGTTCTGCATTTTAATTCATTGAATTGTTTATCTTCAAATCCAAACTTCTTCTAGGTGCTCTCTATACGGGTATCGCAGACGGAAGGATTGTTAAAATTGAGGATGGGAAGCTAACTACTATGGCTCGGACTGGAAACTCCTGTGGTAACACTTACTCTTGTGTCTTTTATACTCTTACTAACGGGTTGAAAAAACAAATGCGACACTTCATAGGTTGAGTTTAACTTCGGAGAAATATTCCCTTTAAGCTAAGCTTTTGATATTGTCAGAATGGATGACTAGCATTATTTACGACTCTTACCTTGATATTAAGCTTTAACGGAGCTTGTTTTCTAAGCTTAATGTATTCTGTGTAGAGTAATGTATGGTTTCGAATGCAATAGCTATGAACATTTCACTTGAACGTGCTCGATTATGCTCTTCACAACTTGTATCTGCCTTATCACAAATCAATTTCAACTCGAGGGCTTTTCTTGATCTTGATACGAGAAATCTAACTCGTTTTTTTTTTTTTTTTTTTTTTTTTTTTTTTTTTGTTTAACTGAAATGGAATATCCGTGTAGTTTCAGTAAACTCTTGTAATCAAAGTGACGTAGAAATAAGCAAAGGATATAACCGAAGAACAATAGATCATCAATATATTCTCGAGTTAAGAATAACTCGAATATATCGGCTTTTGCACTAGTAATTTTCATGACATTCTTCCGTCGAAGAATGTCTTTAGCTGTCAAATGATTGTTTGATCGGTTCTATGAATTACTCCAACTTTCGCTTATATAAATTTTAAGTATTGCAAAATAGACTTTTTCGATAAAAGGTTGTTATTGTCTAAAGATCGTGTGGTACGTCTCGGTTTCTATTCACATTAACAAAACGGGAAGACATCGTACAATGAATAAAGCGAGAGCCATAATTTTAAACATGCAAATACCTTTCGACACAAATTGTTGTAAAGACTCGAGTCGATAACACTACTCTATAGCCCTGTTAGAGATGCAATTACCGGGGTAGTCAGCGTTCCATAATATGGATTAGGTCTGATATTGCGTTTTTATTGCTATAATTCTAATATTGATTACTTCTAGAAATGCCTCACGAAGAACGCAAATGTGGAAGACCACTTGGTATAAGGAAAGGAAAAGATGGCCTTCTGTATATATGCGATGCCTTTTATGGAATATTTACTATGAATTTTACAACAGGTAACGTATTTCGTTTAAAAAAATCAAGTACACCGTAACGGCTCTTTCCCAGTTTAACCTTCTGTCTTGTAAATGCTACAGAAATCTTCTCTATTGTAATCTGCTTTCTCAAATTACATTTGTGTTGCAATTCCTTTTCTTAATTTCCTCTCCCCTGCTTTTGTTCTTATCTTTGGCACTAAGACAATTAATTGTAAACCACCTTATCTTGTGTTCTCGGTCCCCGAACAGAGGGTGAAAAGCCTCTTGCATTTTAAACTAGAGTATTTAATGCTGGGTTTTAGTCAAACATGTATAACAATTTGGTTCTCATGATTATTGAATTCAGTATTCGGAAGTTATATGCAATATATTGATGCTATCCTTTTTGAATATTTAGGGGATCTCAATTGTATCCTGCCCAGTGATGTTTTAGTCGAGGGACATAAATTGAAATTTCCGGACGATTTAGACTTGGATGAAGACGGCAATATTTATTTCACAGATGCTTCCACAAAATGGGATCTTTCAACTATTTATTACTTGATGTACGAATATGAAGCCGGTGGACGGTAAGCAGAATTTACACTGACAGAACGGCGATTTTATCTAGATGAAGAGTTTATGTAATGCTTGGTTTTCTTTAGGGTTATTCGATACAACGTGCATTCTAAAGAGACGGAAGTTATGGCTTCAAATCTTCATTTCCCAAATGGTGTTCAACTGTCGAAAGATGGCAATTCTCTTCTCATTTGTGAGATTATGAATCGCAGAATATTAAGGTGAGCTCTTTTAACAGCAGCGTAATACTCTGTCCCCCACCTTATTTCCTTCAAGGTGGAAAATAAAGCAATTGGAGCATAGTTGCCTGATTTAATTACTCGAAATTAGCTTTATAATAGATAAAAATGGAAATAACCTAAAGGCGTTTTATTATAATCGAAACTTAAACTAAAAATCGCATCATGTCTTTCATATTGCGTTTTTGGTTTCCTTCTAGCTAGATGTTTTCTAGAAAGCATAATTGATCAAGTCACTGATATAATTGACTTAGAAGTTAACTCCTATTAATTAATATCGAGTATTAGAATATCAAGGTTATCTAAATGGTTTCTAAAATCGATCTTTATTTTCCAGACTATACCTGAAGGGTGAGAAGAAAGGGAAGTTGGAAGTCTTTGCAGATGCTTTGCCGGCTGAGCCTGATAACATAAGACCAAGTTCAAGTGGTGGATATTGGGTTGGTTTCACTTCTGCAAGAAATAACTCGAACCCACTACTAGCGGATATTGTGGCAGAGTATCCTGCTGCGAAAAGGCTCTACGGGCGTCTTCATTATATTATAGGTACTTTGCTGGTCAAAGTATCGGAACTTGTTAATCATGATGCTTTCAAAGCATTCGCCTACAAAGTAAGATGTGCGATGACATAAAATTATAACAATAACGACATTCTAATTCATGTATTGTACATTCTACTGAATTTTTCAATCTTAATGTTATTTCTTTTCAGTTTAATAGAGGAGACTTCATGCTTCACCTGCTTCGTCGTCATGGTATAATCGCGGAATTTGACGACAAGGGCCGGATTCTGAGAAGCTTTCAATCTCCAGATGGGACAACTACTGACCTCTCCGAAGTTAGGGAGCACAATGGCTATTTATATCTTGGTTCATTTGTTAACCCATATCTAGGACGTCTGAAGCTGTAAAATTGTCTTCATGAACTACAAAGAGAAACTGATTTAAGGTGTGACTCTAACACTTTAGTTAATAGACCGGTGCAGAGCACCAAAATGTTTAGATTTAACGTCTTAATTTTACCATTGTTCTTGTAGAGACCATGTAAATATTAAGTAGTTTTTTATTGATTTCTTCCGGGTCAAGAATTTGTTAAATGTTTAGGTAGGATTTATGTTCACGAACTCAAGAGCTTAACGCTTTATATGCGATTTTAGTTTAGTACAGGGTTAAATCTTTTTAAAAGAGCCCTAATCCATGAGATATCAACGAAACTGTATAAAGAATAAATGTGTGTATTTGTCTTGAATTGTAAATGAACTTCATCTGCATGCCGAAGTCACAAGCACCGACATGTAGCTTTTATGTATTGTGGAAAATAAAATTTTGGTGTCTTTTTAGTATTTGTAGTTTTGCTTTTAATATTGAATCTTGTAACTACCATTGGAAAGCTCAGTCAGCGATTTTTCTTCTGTTTAACGAAAGGAAATCAACGTGCGTAGGGAATTTTTGTTGGATCGAAGAAAATCGTGGCAGTTCGTTCTATGAAAGTTTCTAAACAAAAAACACATTTAAAACCATGCTCTTTAACTGCATTTAGGTGAATGCGCAAGAACAGTTTCTGAATGGACTGCTAATTGCCTCAAATTTAAACTCGAGGGTTTACAGATCTTTAGTGAAAAAATTCTATTTTGTTTTTATTGTCTAGGGGGATAGAAGGCTTTAAATATATACTAAATCATTAAAATTAGATGTCACGCTTTCATGTTTACTTTCTCAATGGAAACTAGACTTTATGGAGACCAGACTCTAATTCTCGAATATGAATTAGATGTATTACTAAACCTTGGATAATTAAGTTTGGCATTTTCTAAAAGGAAACAAGCTTAAAATATGAACTCAGTAAATTCACAACTGGTGAATTTATATAGAGTATATAATCTAGCGAAATGTTTGTCTGCCTTTTAATGGTGTAGTATTTAAAAAAAAAACTCTTCAATGATTTTTAATACAAGATTTGCGATTGTAAACGAGTGCTAGGGTAAAGAAATTACCTTTTCTCGCATGGAAAGTTTTAGGTTAATCTTCAAAAAAAAAAAAAAAAAAAAAAAAAAAAAATTTAATCTAAATGCTAACAATGGGATGGATATGAATTTCATTGATTTTTGACACTTTGCTTAATAGTTAATCGTGTGATTATAGCGTATTTACAAGGCTCCTTAATATAATCTATTAAAGGTTGCATGGTACTTACAACGATTGGTAGTAGTATTCAAAAAAAAAAAAAAAAATTATTGTGAAGAGCACTAGACTTTCTTAATATTAAATTGAAATTTGAACTTGAAAATTATTGGATCTGCGGGGCAAATGAGACTTGCAAAACTTTGTCTTTATCAAATGCGAAATAGTTTGTCTGAGCAATAAGGTCATAGGATATTAATATTGCTTAATGAAATGCATTTCATTAATACTACTAAAATGGTAGAGCTTTAAAACTACTGCACTAAAATTCATTGGATAACTTTGGTAAAATGGTTTAGCATCTATTTTTTGCTTTTTCTCCCAATGAATCTCGGATAGTAAGAAAAGACGATTAATTTAGTAGTTGTGCATAATAATACAAATTGGTAAGCAAAGTATTAAAACGGTTTTCTTTTTAGGCAGAAATGCATTTAATCATTAGTTTCTTCCCCTATCAGATAGTGGTTCTCAATTTGCAAGGAATGGCATACTTCTTGCAAGTCGAGAATTGATGGCTAGTAAATGAAATTAAACTTTAAGAATTGGTAACTTAAATTACTAATGAGATTTCTCAAATTTTTATTTTAAATGTAGTTAAAATCTACTTATTTTGCAACAAATAAACAAAATATTTTCTGAATTTTTGCTTTCTATTTGATAGAAATTTAATCGGGTAAAAGTTTTGAATTTTTACTTGCAAAAAAAAAAAAAAAAAAAAAATCCCACGAATGGTCCATTATTTTTTTCGGGTAGCTTAGTTAATAAAGCCTTATTTAAATTCCCTAATTATCAACTTAATCATTATCAAGCAGTTCAAAATAAACCATTCCTTTCATATCCCACTAAAAGCAAAAGCAAAACTTTCTTTCGATGCATTCCTTATTTTGCAGGGAAAATAGGTTTTCTTTCGGTTTAGCCATTGTCTTTTCGAGTAATGTTCGCATAAAGCATCCTCTTTTCATCTTCAGTCGCTATACGCTTTAAAAAAGGATCAATTTCATTTCTTGTGACTAGTGATGTGCAAACAATTATTTATTGCTTACAGTTTTTGAACTGTAATTTCATGTGAAAGCCAAACACCACATCGAGAAAAGTTTCCTATCATTCTTATGGAATATTTGTGCGCAATAGTCTATCAGATAGTTCTTTACGGGTTTCTAACTCTAACAGTGCTTTCAAATCATCATCAACCTGAGTTGGACAATCACTTTTCTATCATCAAGTCTAAAATTCACTTCTTGAAACTTTTTAAACCAATATTGAACTTGATTTTCACTTAAAGATCTTGGATACACTGAACAATTTTTCGGAGTTACTTTTTGCAGTATTTCCATTCGGCTCAAACTCAAAAAACATGATATGGTGAATAGTTAATACAGAAAGTTAAAAACTTAAGTTAAATACAGAATAAGGAGTGATATAAAGTTTAAAAAATTGGTATCAAAATAGAATTGTAAGTTAAAATCTCTCATTATTTTTCTTTCAACCCAATATACGAATATAAGGTCAAAATACTAGCATTGCATAATCTAATAGAAATGTTCTATTTTTAATTTAACATGTCTTTTATTAGAGCTTATTACAATTAAGAATCGGCCTATTATGTAAAATTTAATAGAATTAAGAATGTTAAATTGCATATTTTTGTGGAAGAGTCTTAATGTATAATTGGATTTGCTGTCAAATTATTTTATTATTACGAACTAAAACTGTTTATCTCAATAATAATAATAAAAGCGAATGTTTTTATTACTAATATAAATAATTTGAAGACACGTTTCCAAGAAGATATGCTATGAAATTAAGAAGGAAAACAAATTTAGAATAAAAGATGTCATACGATGTTCAAATGAAGTGCAACACTCAAAGGCAGAGAAAATATAGGAACAAGGATTATCTCATTAAGATAATCCATGTTCCATTCTCATGAGTGGAACAATGATTATTTCATGATGAAATAATGGATAATGGGAAAATGATACTGATCACTATTTTATTTTCTCTTCCTGTTTCAATTCGAAAACCTTAAACACACAAAAATGTATCTCTGCAATGTTTTATTGTTTTTAAAGGAAAAAGATCATCTGGTAGATACTGGAAATTACACAGTATATAAAATTTACATGATTTCTTAAAACAAATTCGCAATATTATATTGCTAACACAATTCAATGTTTAAATTTTGCATAAATATTTTCTAGTTGATTATTTCAGCATTTTATTACATATTTAATAACAATTCATTGATAATGTATTTGAGAAGAAAATTGACCAAATTCGAAAAATCTAGTCAATTTTAGTTTTTAACTATTGGTGTTTTTGATCTTCTTTTTATTTCATTATTTTTATACAACTATTTGTCTGATACTCACAAATCGGATTCACATAAAATTTGTATTCCCTGAATAGCACAACTAACCTGAAATAATGTTTTAAAAAAACTTTCATGGAAGAAATATGAAACTGACATCAATTTTCTCATAAACTAATCATAATTTTAAAAAAAAATTAGTAATTTTTTGTTATCCTTTTTTAAAGCCGTTATATTTTTTACATTAAAAGGCTATATTTTGGCATAAAATATTTTTTCTTTGTATTTTCAAAGTTGTTTATTTGAAAAGCTTTTATTTTATCATAAATTCTGTTTGATTTTATGTTTTGATTCAGTTCCTACTACTTATTCAGTTTCTATTGGAAAATATTAGCTTAGACAGATCACATGTATAACCAATACTTACATGTAAATGCATTGCTGATCTAACATCTTCTTTCATATAATTATTTTAATTTCTTGTTTTGAAAAATTGTTTTAATAAAGTTTTTCACTTAAAAAATATTGACTATTATAAAACATCATATTTATTGAAGTGAAATTTTTCGGTTTCACTTTGACAAAAAGTATATTAATCTACTCGTCCTTCATGCATTCAAAAAAAAAAAAAAATATATATATATATATATATAAATACAATTTTTAGAAAATCATCAGTCTGCTAATTCGTAACAACCTACTTAAATACCAGGCAAGTCATTTTAAATTTTATTCCTCTGACATGGGTATTATGAACATTAAACTGTTAATGCATAAATACGATGGCAGATTTTTAAAAGTGTCTTGAGACTGACTATAGCTGTCTGAAAAGACATCTGTAGTCTGACTATAGCTGTCTATAGAAATCTTCACACTATTTTCCTATTCTCCAAACGAACGAGAGGTAATGTATCAGGAATGTATAGACCACTGCCCTCCTCATCACATGCCCAAATATAGTTTTTTTTTGAAAGATTTTCAGATTTTCATGAAAGATTAAAACATGAGATTTGATCCAGCTTTAGTTTAATAAAGCTTTGATATTTCATTCAGGATTAGAAGATCAGATACTTTGTCAAAAACGTGCTGTTCTGTACGCAACGGCAACGGACGTTTCCTTTAATGAGTACCTATGAGGCATAAAAGTTATTAAACCTCCATGGAATAATTAAGAAAAGGAGTTTAAAAAGGGAGGTACAGCAATTAAAAGTTTAAAGATGAAAACGAAACCTTTCAAATTTAAACATGCAGTCAAAAGAGTTTATCTCAGGGAAAAAATTTAGAAAAAGGAAGGAGGGAGGAGGGATTTGGAATAGAGGGATTTGCAAATGCCATGCATAGAGATCCGAAAAAATTGGGACTAGGATTGTCTAGAACGTAAACGTATATCTCTGGAATGGCGTTACTTTTTCATTGACTCCTCATTCTGTTAGTAGAAATCAGTACTTACTGTATGTTACTCAGCCGATCGAATTCAGGTTTTTTTAAGGGGACTTTTCTGAATAAAATAAAAAATACTTTCAGCTTGTCGACAAATTGTTACATTATAATACATATATGAATATTTTCAATTCCTCTAAGGGGAACCGTAGATGCTGACACATTCCTTCAGAAAGAGTACCTTTCTTTTGGGTAAAGTTCTGAGGAAACTAGCTACCTATGGTTTTTCTAGGTTTTTTTTTTATATGGTTATTGGTGGGAGGTGGACAAGTGGGTGCTTATCTGTAAACAAAACTAGTAAAGGATAGAATTTGGTTAGCTTTCCTTGAAGTGAAACTTCTCTTTTGAACAGCCGGTTTTGGTTTTCTTGTGAGTTTCGGGAACTTGAAACACCCTCTCCATGCAGTTAAGTTACTCTATATTCCACAATTAATGCAGATCGGTGTCTCTAATTGGCCTTCTGTGGTGCAGTCTATGATAAACTGTGGACCCTCACACTTTAAACATTTAAGTTGCTCTCCGCAGTTATTGCTTCCATGATGGAAGTAATTGTATGCAAAGCATTGAGTAGATCCAGTTTTAGGTTGTATTTTTCTAACAGGTTTGATAGAATAAAGCAGCTTCTTAATGCTAAAAATTTCCATATTATTCTGGTTCTTTAGTAGAGTTAGTTGCCCCATGGGGATCTTTGGTTATATTATTAGGGTTGGTATTGGCCACCGTAGTGAATCCCAGCTCATTCAGTCCTTTTACAATATCTTTCATTGAGGAGTCCAATCCTTGAAGATAAATTTATTAATCTCTGGTTTTTGGTGTGATCATGAAGTGATCTACATTTTTATCGTAAAATCTGCTTCAATGTAGATGTTCTGATCGTTAGGGAAGCATTTAAGGTATTAATTTGAAGGCTTTACAGTAAATAGACCATTAAAGTCTCAGTTGATTACTGGTAGAAACTTTTTTTATATTTGCAGGCTGATGAACAATCAATGGAATCAGTTAGTGTGAGTTTGGGTAATAGCCTCTTCTATCTGCAATTTCCCGAGGTATTTGCTTTGATTAACAGTAGAAATAGGTGCTATCTTGAGCGGGCTTTTACACTATAAAAGTTTTCAGGTTGAATAAATTCTTTCTGCTGAACCGAATTCTTTTCTAACATTTTAAAGTTGAAAGTGAGACCTGGTTGTTGATACAACTAGCAGTTGGACAAGTATCTAATTTCAGTAGTAACTGAAGTGAGTGATGGCTTGCTCAGTTCCAACTACCATTAAGTTGTATTTTTCAAAAAGGTTCATTTTAAGATAAAGATTTTTAAGTTAAAGTATTTCTTACAGTGCCTCCCTATTTCATTTTTGGTCTTAGCTATCTGCATGCAGATGGCAGATGAAAGGCAAGCATTTTCAAGAACAATTTCTAGTAGGTAGAATTTTTCTGCATTATTTTCTTTAAGTCTGCGATATTTATGGATAGAAACATGTTGCATTTTAAAATCAAAAACTAAACAAAATAGACATGGTTTTTACTAAATAATGCATTAAAATGTGCAGCATACTTGTGAACAAAAATTTTTAAGAATTTTTATAAAAAAATACATTCATAAAAAACAATTAATACTTATGGGTGGTTACTATAAAAATCGAACTACATGAATTGAAGTAAAGCTTATTAAGTTAATAAGACATTAATCATCAATTATTTCTTATTTGCTTTTATTACATTATTTTTATAATATGTAAAAAAAAAAAAAGGAAATATCTGTTACATCTGCATACTATGCCAGAAAATTTTCGCGACTTTGTGCGGCTCGTAGTTAAATTATAGTTATTATAATAGTTCAAAAATCTATGCCTTTCTAGTAATATGTCTTTGCCTGTGGCATGCAATAAGCTCATTGTCGAAAATCTTTCTTAAAAATGAATAGGATTGGAAAAAAAAAATCTAGTAAAATTCTCAACACCTAAGTAGGCATCATGGAACAAATATTAATTATGAAAATTAAAAAAAAAAAATGAATAATGATAATATTAATAAAAAATAAAAATGAATAATGATAATATTAATAAAAAATAAAAATAAATAATGATAATATTAATAAAAAATAAAAATAAATAATGATAATATTAATAAAAATAAAAATAAATAATGATAATATTTATAAAAAATAAAAATAAATAATAATAAAAATTCCAACCACCACCATCAACTTAATTTATTATTGACCGAGTTCTCTTTTAAATTTATAAATCTGAGATATATTCTTTTTCGAATCCTATTCTCTGCATTTATCTAAAATTCTGGTGGTTTAAACGACCGTTTAAAGTTGGACTGATCATTCTCAGAATTTTGATTACATTTAATATTTGGGACGAAAATCCTATTTTGAAATAATGGCTATTCAGAGCAGTGGGTTACGATATAAAGATGATCTGAAAAGTTCTTTTGTTTATATTGTTCGCCAGGTGAATAATTTGATATATTGTAGTGTGCTGCCATCTATGTTGCTTCTGTGAAATACTTTTATTAATAACAAATTTATACATCTTAAAAAAATGTTATTTTAATTCAAATCTATAACTATAAAAAATGAATAATAATTTATAATTTCAGAAATAAGTTGTTTGAATATTTTGAAATTAATTTTCTTGATTTAAAGATGGAATTTGCAATTAAAAATTAGCATAATCTATAAATGATTTTAACTTTAGAGCTTTAAAATCTTAATGATCTAAAAGTTTATACTTTTGTGCTGCCATCTACAAACTGCTTATAAAACTAAAAAATAATTCGTTTTTTTATTTTAATATTTTACATTATTTTATGTGCTAAATAACAATAAAGTTAAGTTAAAAAATAAAATTAAAATGTAATTATTAATAAATAATTAATAATAATAATAATTTTTAATAATTATTAATAATTATTAAAAATAAAATTATTTAAATGATAAAAAGTTTAAATAAATTAAAGAAATTTAATATACTTAAATAATTATGTGAACATTGCAGCATATCGTCTTCTCATATGCAGGTTTTGGTAGTTTTCGTACACCTGTATTTGTATTTAAGGAGTGTCTAAATTTCAATCCTTGAAGTAAAATTTTAAACAAGGCCAGCATAGAACATACATTCTAATTTATATATTTATGAACATTTATTTCGTATTTTACATTTTATTTTAATTAAAACAACTAAATCGGTCACGTATTAGATAACTCAATTTTTTTATCTATTTAGCAGTGTAAACAGTATTCGAATAGTCAAATATTTTACAAATTTTGCTACAAATAATTTACAACTAATACTTAACTGTGTATCTTTTTTTTTAAAATAGCTTGTAGTCTTCGTTACATGAATTCAGTTTTGAAGTAATTGAATTGAAATAGAATTCTTCTTAAAGATGAATTTTTAGATCACTTTTGCTTGAAATGGATTTCAATCTTACTTTGTTATCTGAAACATTACAAAATTGCTTATTGGTGTTGATATACATAGATTGTGGAAGAAATTAAAGAAATTTTGGCGTGATATGTAACACATATAGTATAACGTTATATGTTTACGTTATAGTATTAACTTTTATATGTTATGATATAACGTTATATGTAATAATTCCAACCACTACCAACAACCTAATTCCATGTTATGTACGATATGTTCCATACTCTATGTTTACGCTATATGTTTAAGATAATTAGCTTCTATGAAAACGTAATCATGAACGAGTCTCATTTTTTGCAGAACTAGATTGTAAATTATTCTTTAATATATGAATGAAGATATTATGGTTCATGATCCCCCTAAATAATAAATATCCTACAGCAAAAACACTCATACAACTTCAAACAAATAACTCTTTTTAAGATGCATTTCTGTGTTTGTTATTCTCCATATCTTTCTCGCTCCATCAGATCCAATAATGCTGGAAGTAACTCATCCAGGATTTTTTCTCCCAAAATATAGAGCCATAGTGTACATTTTTTCTGCAAAAACTAACCGTAGTTTAAACTTATTTTCGGATCTCGAAATATTTTCTTCTAACAACTTGACAGTGGAAGAAAGTTATTCTGTATTCATTTCGTACTGTATTGATAAATTATGCTCCAGTGTTTTGAAGCTGAATTGCAATTTTAGAGTACTAATCTTCGATTTTTTTTTCTCAATTTGGCGACTAGTGAATCCACGCTCAGAATTGAGGAGCGATGGTAAATCATTGTGTGCTTGGTTAAATAACATTGAAAAACAAGTAATATAAAAAATTTTTTGTAAAGTCAATTCCTACTTTTTTTTTTCCCACTATATTGCAGAAAGTCCTTTATAAATAATTTTCATTCATTTTTTAAGTTTATCTGGAGCCATCTATTGGTAGATATATGCCACTAAAATCTAAAAAAACTAAAATTAATTAATTAAATTTAATTAAAGAATTATGTTAAAAAACCTGTATCAACATCAAGTGTCATCCATTACAAGTTTTAAAAAAATGTATTTGAACTTGAGTGGATGAACAAAAAGTATTTTATTAACGATTGAAAATTTGAACAAGATATATATAGGGCGAATGTGAGCTAATAGAAGGAATTGAATAATAATAATAATAATCCACATTTTTAATTAATGATTAAACTATAGAAAGAGGACTACCAATCAAAACTGAAATTTTTATTTCATTTTTATTAACTTCATTAATTTCATTTTGAGGTTCTAAAAAATTCGTTTCTTTCAGAAATTGAAGCCTCTAAACGGTGTTTCTCCTTGTCCAAGAGTTAACACTTCAAAACACACATTTCAAATTAAACTTTTATTTCAGAATATACAAGAAAAACGTACGAAATAATTTTACAGGTTTTAATTTCTAAAATGATCGTAAATCACGACAAAAATTTATGTTCTTCACTTGTATGAATATATTTTACGCCTTCGAATTTCAATTCTTTTAGGAATTTTTAAATATATATATATATATAATATTTATTGCTAAGTATTTTAAAATTATAAATTCGAATAAATTTTGAAACAACTGATAATTGTCTCCGCAAAATGTTTCCACTCTTAAATAATAAAAAGGCGTTTTTCTAATTACAAATTCGAATTATAAAATACGAATTCTTTCTACACTGATTGTAAATCAAATTTCAGCTAATTCACATTTCCTTCCCAAATTTCCTTCCTAAGGGTTTGATCAAATTTTTTTTTTTTTGTTAATGAATAAGTATTAGAAAATGAGTTTCAATTAATTGAGTGCAAGATAACAATGGTGACTATAAATCTTTCAGAAGTGGTATGGAAAATTTTAGGAATATCAAAATTTAAGGAATAAAAAAGTACTGATTTTCAGCAGTATATTTGATATTGTTTTGTTTAAGTTGGACCGGACGGAGGCGGAGGATGGATGGACGGACGGATTTATGGATGGATGGATGGATGGACGGACGGACGAACGAACGGATGGATGGACGGAAAATACCCACCAAACTAGTACATTTTTTTGGCAAAGACGCTGCTTAAACCACCGTCGAGTTTTTCTAGTTACTGAAAGCAGTGATTGCATCGCACATCGACAGCAGATTCAAATTCGAGGCCTCCTGCACTCTAGCAATGCAATTTGCCATTGGGTCACGAATCGATCTTATATGCATGCTAAATTGAAATGTTTTTAAAAATGTCTAGATTGCAGATAAATCAATTAATCGATTATATATAAAAGTGCAGAGATTGTTTTTTTTTGTATTAATTTTTTTTTTCTAAATTCTAATTTTGTTATATTAATATATATTATATTATTGACTGAAGTCAGCAGGTTGGATTCAATTTTCTGATTTTAGTTCTCTTATTCTCTCCTGCTTACAAAATCTTAGTTTGGCATTTAGAGAAAAGCTTTTAATATAAGCAAATTGTTATTTTATTTTTGGATTTAAACAAAATTGCTATTTTATTTCCAACAATAGTACATACTATCAAGAAATAGTTCTGATATATATAGTACAGTACAGTAGTAGCGTGTGCAGCTAACTTGAAGAAGAGCCTAGTACTGAATATGCTCGCTACAGTTACAGACATTGAATTCAAAATGCGGGGAAACTCAATGGCGATCGTGACTACGTGTGTAGAGCGTATCGCAGAAGCATTCAGACTGCGTGGTGGGAATTTAAAATGAAAGGGAAGACCTTAAAAATAAACTGGATGATTCATTCGTTTCTAAAAATGATCTCTATGTATTAAATTAACCTAAAACAAAATAAGCCATTTTTATTTAATATTCATATGCATTGAAAATGGAACAAAAGTATCTACGAAGGAAGGGAATAGCTTTGTAGAATGCTAATGAGGATATTTTTGTTTAATCGTTAATAAAAACCTCATTCAACTTTTTAGATGCATGCTTCATTAACACTAACTTTTATCGACCTAATATAACACTAAATTATTATACTCCCTCTCCCCATAAGATTATATAACCCCTACTAGTTAGAAAGGTAAGTGTGAATATCCGGTGGGCTTCATATATACCACGAACAGCTCACCGGACGACGTGTTGAGGGAGGATAGTGCAAATACACGTGCGTTTGCATGCTTACACATTTAAAACCGGAAATTACAGCTACTGTTATTAATGTACCACCATTTACATTTGAAAAGTCCTTTTCGAGCATATTTTTAACCCTTTGTGATATTAAAACTTTAATCAAATAAAATATATTACCTATAAACAAAAATGCTAAAATGCCTAATTTGCATTTCTATAACTAATTTCTTCTTGGTGTATTGGGGTTGCATTTTCGACCAGTATGTATTATGAAAAAGTTTTTGATACAAATTGCACTGTAATTTTCAATGACTTGGTTCCAACTTGTGAAACACAATTATTTTTATTATCATAATATTAGATAAAATATTTATTTTCTATACTGTCCTTTTCTTAGGCTCCATTAGGTTTTTTGAATAGTAGAAAAATAAGGAATTTTATTATTTTTTAACTAATAACATTTTAAAACTTTTTCTATGATTAAGATCTTTAATTTGTGAACTTAAAAGACTTACAGGTTTAAAAGATGTATTAATTACAATTTTAAAAAAATCGAATGATTAAGTATATCGTTTTTTCTTACATTGAAAGTTGAATGAGTTTCTATTACTTTTGTTTGCATAAAATATGGGTTTACATCATTCTTTTTATGTCAGTAGAATATTTTGGCAATTTGTTTAAAATATTTATAATGAAAGTAAATTATAATTTATAACTGAATCAATAAATCATTAAAATGTTTTTGCCTATTTTGTTTTTTTTTTAAACAAAATTAAAAAAAAAAAAAAATATTTTTTTAATATTTCTGAACGTTTTCACTTTTATTTCTAACACAGCTAGGGAAAATAATTTAATTCATTAGTCAATGCATAAAATATCTCTTTAATATAGTGAGTAATTTAAATAGTACAATAAATTAATAAATTTATTAATTACAATAAACTTGTATTCTATCGAAATATTTTATTTAGAAATGTATATTCAAATCTGAATTTTTTTCGATATATATTTATCTACACATAAACAATATAATTTTGTAGCGTTGAATTATTGACAGCATCTTAATGCAACTCAAGTTTCATATTTGAAAATTAAGAAAAATAATAATTAGAGTAATAATGAAACTCACTCTTGATATTTTTTTTCTTGAATTCTGTTTCTCACATAATTAAACAAATTTTTAGATTTGATATTGAGCTAATTTTCTGGAATTTGTTTCTTTGAACATAGCTGTTCACCAATAAGAATTAAAATGGTTTAGTAAAATAATTGCTTAGTAAAGTAATGTAAATATGAATCACGTTTTTGATTCAATGGCATTTTACAATAAACTGTCTGTTTGAAAAAATTTATTCTTATTCTGATCTCGTAAATTCTGCAGACGATGCGCTAAAAAGTTTCTTAAGTCATCGGATGGTACAATGTAATTACATTTGGAAGAGTAAACGCAGATAAAAGTAATACAATAGAAACACTAGTAGGATGTGATTAAGTAAAGACAAAAGAATCAGTCCCGGATTAACTTTCTCTGAAAACAAACGCCTTGTTACAAAAATCATCTAGACTCTTCTACTAAAAGAAGAAGAAGAAAAATAGCACAGAATAATAAAAATAATGAATCATCGAATGTAAGACATGCCTGTAAGAATGATAACTTATACTGAGTATAAACAAAAGCTTTATTATAAAATTCATACTGAATATTTATATATTCATACAGATTTCAGTAATTAACTCTAATTTTTAAATACTAAAAGGAATTTCCTACTGTATGCTAAAATTTAAGCAAAATTCCAATTGTTTTATTTTTAAAATTAATAAATTATCGGCTCAAGACTGAAAATTATTATTAAATAATTCTTATAAATAACAATTAATAATTTCTTAAGTTTAATCGAAATCTTAACTAATTGTGTGAAAATCTCTTCGTCAAATTTTAATTTTTTGTGGACAGATTTTACAGATAATATTAATGTATTGTATGATGTATAATGTAAGTTGAATATGCCTGTAAGAATTATAACTTATACTGAGCATAAAACAAAAGCTTTATTATAAAATTCATACTGAATATTTATATATTCATACAGATTTCAATAATTAACTTTAATTCTTAAATACTGAAATGAATTTCTTAACGTGTGTTAAAAATTAAGCAGAAATTCCAATTGTTTTATTTTATAAAATTAATAAATTATCGGCTTTAAGACTAAAACTTATTATTAAATAATTCTTTTTTAAATAATAATTAATAATTTTTTAAATTTAATTAAAATCTTAATTAATTGTTTGAAAATCTCTTCTTTGTCAGATTAAAATTTTTTTGTGAGCAGAAGGATGTTTTATTGATAATATTTATGTATTATACAATGTATAATAATATAAGAAGTTGAATGTTTTCTAAGAAAAATTTAAAAGATTTTTTTTTCGTATCTAATAATTTTTCTTGAATATTTGGATTTTAGAGTTGATTATATTTAGAGTATTTCATAGAAATAAACTCTATATAATAATAAACTTTCATATAATATCATATCATTTCATATTTTTCATATAGTAAACTTTCTTTAAAGAAATAAGTAAAAAACATTATTGAAAAATTTAAAGAACATGTTTAAAATAAATGTAATAGATAATGAAGAACAATAGCAGTATAAGCAATAGAAATGTTTATCTATTATACTATAATTCTAAAAATCTTGCAAATAATTTTTGTAATTGTGACTAATAAACTCAACAATCATTAACAATGAAAGTTTTGCAATATTTGAAATTAAATAATACAAAGTTTTTCGTATTTTTTGAAAGTATGCAATTTTTGTTTAGTAAATATGTTATGGCCTTATTATACTATTAATAATACATGATGATATTATGTCTTCATAAGTAATATAATACTGAACCTAGCTATGTCCCTATTCACATTCATTTTAAATACAACAATGTTTATCAAATCTAGTTTTAAAATAATTTCAAAACTTATTTCTCATTCACTGTTTTTATTCGCTTTATGTTTGAAATACCAAGCATAAATTTTGTCCAATACTATTATAATTAAATAAAAATGGAGACAGAGGAATATAAAGTACTACTCTAATTTAAGAAATCAAAAATTCTTAGCTGTGATAGCCAAAAAGTTGTTCAAAGTGAGTAAAAAAAAAAATACTATTGAAAGCATGGGGAAATTTTTTAAAAAATGCTTGCTACCTTTGGAAAAGTACAACATGCCCTAATAACTACTTTATGTTTTGTTAAAATGAATAATGCTTTATGTTGAAGAGTTATATTTTGATTTATGACATAAATGCATAAAAATCGACATGGAAAGTAATTAGTTTCCATGCCAATTTTTATGTATTGTTTTACTTAGACAGATAGAAAATTCATTTTACTTGCTAAGAAAAGGAAAAGAAATACATCGTTAAACTTTGTAAGAAATTCATTTAAAATGGACCAAGTAGTACAGAATGAAATTTAAAATGCTTTTATTATGTGATGGGTTACACAATCGAAATTATTTTTAAAGATGTGGAAAAATTTCGTTTTTCTTCTTTTTCGGAAAGAGGTATTGGGCAGGGAAAAAAAAACCGTATTGCATTTTTCATCAGAAAAATTTTGCACATTTTTTTGAAAAGGAAAATGAATTATTAAAATATTCAATATTTTTGAAATTTTAGTGATAAGGCAATGCTTATTTAAAAATGTAAAAAAATTCCATGTATAAATAATTCTACCACATTAATATTTGAAATTGTATCATACAGTGAACTTAACTTGTAGCATATAAGCTCTAAAAATAAACATTATTTTTATTTTAAATTCATTATTTCGGAGGAAGGCTCGTCAGGAATATCCTCAAAATAAGAAAGCCAGTCATTTAGGATCAAATAAATTCCTTCATTCCATATAGAATTGTTTATTTGCAAAATTCCAGTTTAAACTTTATTATTAACTGATTAGGATTTAGGAATCAATTTTTTTTTATTTTTGCTATTGTTTTTGTAAATTATTTATATTATTCATACATATATATATATATATTTGTTTTAATGGTATGCTTAATTATTTTTGATGATAAACCGTTTTTTTATTTTCTATATAGTATAATATATAGTATTATTAATCATAGTTTAAATTTGAGTCACTGCACTTTTGTAACAATTATTAGTATAAACGCATGATTACAACTTAGTGTGATATAAGAATTATATCGAGATAATAAAAGGAAAATCTAATTATTTGAATATTGCATATTGTTGCTAAAAAATACTATCAAAAGATCGAAAATTTTAATATGAAAATTTTTTTAGGTAAATTTTTAAATATAATAGATTTCTTTTAATTTTCTTGCGCAAGTTAAGTATTCTGATTGAAGATAATGCAAATTTGCAAACTATTTCAGAAATAATGGTAAGAAATTATTTCCATATTTTATATCGAAGTACATTCTATATACATCCTATCATTTAGAAAGGAAAAAAAAAAAAAACCCATATTACATTTAGGAGTAATACGCCCCATTTCCTTTTTAATATTTTTAGTTCTTTTCCCAAACGCCTTGTTAATGAGATTCTTGTAAAAAGTTTTTGATGAAAGGTTTTCTTGAAAAGAATCTCCTTCTTGGATAAATAAAAAAATATTATAATAAAATTATCGGCTATGAAACTAAAAATTTTGGTCCTGACCCTTTATTAGTTTTAATTAAGCAGTCAATTTGATGAGATGTAATTAAGATTGCAAGTTGTAATTTGATTACATTGTGGGTCATAGTTTTATCAGATTAATTTTGGTCATACACAACTGAAGAAAAAGATTTTTTTAGCAACATAAAAAATGATTTACGAGCAATAAGAAAAAGGTTAAAAGTTATTCAATTCCTTCTATTAGCTCACACTCGCCCTATATATATCTTGTTCAAATTTTCAATCGTTAATAAAATACTTTTATTCAACCACTCAAGTTCAAATACATTTTTTTTAACTTGCAGTGGATGACACTTGATGCTAATACCGTTTTTTCAAATATTAATTCAGTAATTAAATTTAATTAATTAATTTCAGTTTTTTTTTAGATTTAAGTTGCATGTATCTACCAATAGATGGCGCCAGATGAACTTAAAAAAATGAATGAAAATTATTTATAAAGAACTTTCTGAAATACAGTGAAAAAAAGTAGGAATTGACTTCAAAATTTTTTTTATATTACTTGTTAAGGAAATATCTCCTTCTGTTCTACATGTTCATTTTCTTTTCAATAACTGTTAAAACAACATTATTAAATGAGGAAATAAATATTATAATTATGATATTGTTTCTTATTGTTATTTGATATAAATTTCAATAATGAACTTTAATTCTTAAATACTGAAAAGAATTTCTTAACGTGTGCTAAAAATTAAGCAAACATTCTTATTGTTTTTTATTTATATAATTAATAAATTAACAGCTTTAAGACTAAAACTTATTATTAAATAATTCTTATAAATAATAATTAATAATTTCTTAAATTTAATCGAAATCTTAAATTTATACATATAATTTTTAAAGTTTTGGCTATTTTAAAAGTTGGTAAAATATATTAATGCTATTAAGTTTAGTAAATATTATAAAAAGTAACGTATAATAAGCCTTATAAAAAGTATTAATTAGGTTTTTAAATAATCAAGATGAACTCTAAAAACTCGTAATTAGAGCATTAAATCCTCATTTCTTCCTATCAGCTAAAGGTACTTTAAAACAACTCTTTCATATTTCACCCTGAAACATTTTACAGTTTAATGAATAAAGTTCATGCTGTGTATAGCACTAGTTTTTGAAATGTAAATTCTCATTGCTAACTATTCATCTACAGGTCACGGAATTTTCCGTGTTTTTACTTTTATTTTATTCCCGTTTTGTGAGGAAGGAATACTGAACTGAAAAACAAAATCTAAATTTCCCATTTAAAATAAATATTCATTGTAATACCTTTTGAAACAACATAGTTCAAAATATATTCCTCTAATAAATACCATAACACATCGAAATAAAACACAGAAAAATGTTAAATGTTATCTCTAAATTTTTTTCATATGCTGGTATATGAAACTATTAAAATCACTCGCAGGTTTTTTGAGATTGAGTTTGATTTGTTTGATTATGAGTTTTTTCACTTCTTAGAAAAAAAGTTGATTATTCGCTACATCAGTGTTCTCAAAATGGGGTCCAGCGCCCTTTTATAGGATTACGAAGGACCGCTTCTTAGAGCTGCCCCAATACTGCATTTTTTAAATGATGCTTTTTTATATTTGGAGGTTTAACATAATTAATAGGCCTATTAAATCTAGTTTTTAATTAATTAATTAATTAAATTTATATAGCGTTGCAAGTTTAAGAGTAAAACTGATGTTAGTATGGTAATTTGTTATAAAAAATTTTTTTTTTTCTTTTTGTTTAGGTTAAGTTTTATTTATAATTTTTATAAATAAAATCCATTAATTTATTTTAATTTCCGCCTAAATAATAAATGTAAAATTTTTCTGATTTTTCTTGCCTTGGTTTTTGCATGTTTCTTAGCAGTGAAATAGAAATGAAATTTCAGAAATGTTATCAATTTGCCATTGCTGGCCAATTAATATAAGTTTCAGGAAAAAGTTTATACATAATATTTTTATATTATTAATAATTGTGAAGATTTAAAAATAATCGACAATGTAATTATTTTTACTAAAAATTTAAAAAAAATGAAAGTTTTTACTCGGATTACAATTGAATAATAAATATATCCCTCTATGAAAATCTTATTCTGATTGTCAAATCAAATTAAATGAATCAAAAATCAAACTAAATGAGAGTTGCATTGACCTAAATTCAACTAAACGTAGAAGAACTGGTTCAAGCAGAGTTGTTGCAACTATTCTATTGAAATTTGAATTTAAATCCTTAACATAACTCTTTCAAATTCCCCCTTGAAACATAATTTATTATTTATAAATCTTAGTTATTTTGTTGACTAAGATTTATTATCTTCTGAATAAATAATTATTTGTCAAAAATGCTTTAGTAATAATAACTTATATTTCGGTTGTAGTTAATTTAAATTTAGAATTCAAAAGGGTACCCAAACCGTCATAAAAGCTTTAAATTGGCCGCCTCGTAAGAAATCCTAAAAGCAATTAGAGAACCATTGATCAAAATTAATAAACATCGTGATGTAAAAATTTTAAATAGTAAGATAACTTTTTCTACAGACATCTTGCAATTAAATCTTACGAAGTAAGTTCTTTCATATGAAATTAGTAAAAATAAAATTTATTGCATTATATAGTTGATAACATAGTTATAAAATACATAAATTAGGCATATATTTGCTATATTAATCACATCAACTTTTTGTGACATTGCTTTCATTTACACTAATTTGTATATTATTTAAAATACATGGTATCCAGGCTAAATGTATCCAAAAGCAATTGTTTATACTGAGGTAATTACGCATGATTAATTATAAAAAATTTAAGGATTTTTTTATGTTTCGTAACAGGATCGTACGTGTGCACTGTTCATAGCTGTTTTAGAATATTTTTAGCAACACCACCTGCTTAAATGCTAAATTCGGTGCTGAGAGGCGAAACAGTATCGATGACGATGAGTATTAAATTTTACAAATATTAAGAGAGAAATCTTTCGTCTATATTTGCAGAAACATATATATATATATAATTGATAAAATATATATTTGATATTTGATTAAAAGCTTCAAGATCACAGGTTCAAGAATGTACGAGTAAAGCTATTTCAAATGTGAAGAGGTGTTATATTGATAATCGCTGTAGTATCCACGATTTTGAATGCAAACGTAAAAAAAAGGGAATGCATTGTGTCTTATAGGTGCCATACGTAATTTTGTAGGATAAAGTTCTGTGTCTATTGTGCTTGGTGAGTCAATTAAACAATAGCATGTAGCTAGCTGTGGATGATGCTGGATTTGTTATCGAGTAAAAGACCCATTCATGCTCTATGAGAGAAAGATCTGATCAAGGGTACATGTTGACACTCTGTAGCAAGTTGGGTGACTACAGCGGCATAGGAATGAGCGTTATCTTGTTGGAAAATGCATCATGGAATAGTGATAAAAAATGACAGCACAACTGATTCAATCACCAGTCTGACGTATAAATTTACTGCCAAGGTGTGGTGGATAACGACGAGAGTTTCGCACATACAGCTGTTGTCCCTCTTTGTAGTGGCCCATATTATTCAGGACCATTGTCATCTTTAAACAATTCCATCATCAATGCTACCAAAAATCATGCACAGTGTATACATGCCTATCAAGTCTTTTCTGCAAAATCTAGAAAAGAAAATTCATCTTCTGGTTGCCCTGTTACACTAGCACGGACTATTGTTGAAATTACTGACCAATACAACAGGAATGGAATCCCTTCACACAAAATGACGTATAACATCTGTATGACACAATACATGCGTATTTGCTTGATTGCATTTAAAATCATAGTGATTACGAGGGTAATAAATTTTATCATTTCACATTTAAAATGATTCTCCTTTCGCATTCTTTAAATTATTACCTTGAAATTTTAATCAAATAAATATGTTATCCAGAGAAATGTTTTGAGTAAATTTAATTCTTCTATACCATTTACTGTCATTTTCCACCAATGTATATTATGAAACAGCGCTTGATGCAAATTGTACTGTAGTTTTCAATGATTTGTTCAAACTTATGAAATTAAGTTACTTTATACTATCATAATATTAGATAAAAATTTTATTTGATATTACATACTTTAATATCTTTTTTTATTAGCTCCTTTGGGGGCTATTGTAAATAGTGGAAAAATATAAAGAATTTTAAATTGGGATTTCTTTTTTCAAACTAGTGTATTTTTCGATCCCTACATTATGTTGAAATTTCTTAGAAAATGGAGAATGTATGATATCATTCTTATGCAACAAGAAATGATTTTTTTGTTTAACTGGATAGAATTAAAATAGTTTTTGTTGAATGGTATAAAATGAATATTGTTGTTGTAGATCATAAAGCAAATTACCAAATCACCAGTAATATAGTTTTAATATATATATATATATATATATATATATAGTATTATGCATAGAATTTTTATATATATAAAAGCATATTTGATACTAGAAATTCATACCGTATTTCTGAATGGGTCTCGTTATACTCAATGGAAAAAAAAATAATATTCCCCAATATTTTCCACCAGTTTTCTCAGCACATTGACTTATCAGATACATTATTGTTATCTTCATGGTGGTGGATCATCGCCGTTCCATTTAATGATGTGGACATTATCTGGAAACTTTTAGATTTAACTATTAAGAAATTCCGTATCCCACTGGATAAAATACAGAAAAATTTAATCAAGAAATTCAACTCTTGATGCAATAATCTTTGTGATAACCTCCACTAAGTTTCCTCAAATTTTAAAAGCAGCGACTGCAACAAAACCTATTCTCGAAATGGAAATCTATGGGGTTCAATTTTGAGTCTATAGGGCACATTGTAGTTTGTAGGACCCTTTGAATTTGTAGGGGACACATATAAAAACACTGCATTTTATTTATACAGTTATAAAAGCAATAGTAATACCTGTCGGATTTCCTTCAAACCACTCTCTAAACACTTACGCCTCTAATAAGAACTAACTGTGAAATTTTTAGCGAAACCTGTCGAATAGTTTTTGAGTCTATACGGCACATGGATACAAATACTACCTTTTATTTATATAGATACAAAAACAACTGTGTTACCTATCTGATTTTGTTCAAATACTTTTGTAAATAATCTTGGAACTCATAAGAACAAACTATGTAATTTTCAAAGAAATTAGTCGTATTGTTTTTATGTCTATAGCACACATACATACTAACATTGTCTTTTATTTATATAGAATTTTTCAACGAGTACAAAGTGTTGCACTTAATATGACACAGACATCCCTTAACGGGCTGATAAGGTGTCTTTCGGAAGTAGTTTCAGAGGTAATTACCTGAATTTTGGTATGGAAGTGGGTATGGAATGTGGTATGAAAGAACATTCTGAAAGTTTGATTATCGATGTGAACTTCTCACTCACGATCTCTAATTAATCTCTTCGTTCTGTATGCACATCGCTATAAGAAATCAAACATTTGTTCTCTTGCACACTTGCTTGAATTTGCTATCATTAGGACAAATGTGGAGATTTTTTAACTGACATTAAAATTTGAGTTACCTCGCTGTAATGCTTCATTTTGAAGAAGAGGAAATTAATTTTATTACGAAGATAACATTTTTTCTCGTATTTTATTTGTTTGAAATTTTAACGCATTTAGTAGGTAAAAAATTAAATATGTATAAATTAATCACAGTTAAATTTTAATGTATTTATTAGTTACAAGTAAGAAAACATTTTCAATAGCCTAATATTCTGAGTACTTAAACTTTTTATTAAAATAGAAAAGCATTCTTGTGATTCACGTATTAGAAAATAAATTGAGAACCATGCAAATGTTTCTAGAACATTTAGATTAATAATAAAAAATGGTAGGAAGAGGGTAGGGTGTCTGTATTTCCGATTGTTTATAGGAGGCAAAGTTAAAACACTCGACAGCCAATGATGTTTGTTAATTTTTTGTACACTGTTGTGTCTAACTATCTCATTTTGTATTACTTAACACAAAGTCCATCAATTCACTGCAGATCTTTATAATGTAAACTACTCACGTCAGTTTTACACACTGTTTTTTTAATACTTTTAATTATATGTAAGATTTTAATATGTAAATATATATATGTAATAATTATGTAATTTAGCTTGTATTGGATATTACTTGTTAATCGTTTCAAGTTACTAATCAACAATTGTTTTGGTAGCAGGACATCTAAAAAGTCTAGTTACATCCGACATTTTTCTCAGATTTTTCTTAAATAAAGATAATTATTATTTAAAAAGTAATAATAGTTCTGGAATCAATAGTTTGATTTGAAAGCCACTTTTTCACTTATTTATTCAGTTTACCGAGAAGTTGTAAAATTTACTGAATATTTTTAATTGAAATTAAAGTATTTTCGATGTTTGTTTATTCATTTTGATGCCACTTTGTTTTCTTATCTTTACTATGTAAAATTCATACATATAACAAATAGGTAAATTTTGAGAGATGAAGCATGCAATTAACAGCTCATTATTGTATTTTGCTAGAATTAAAATATGAATTTATTTATAAACTGTTTTTGAAATACTTATTTTTGCATAACTGGACTCTATGCATTATCTTTCATATTACCCTGAATCAATAAAAATTCCATCCAATAAATTTACTGTACAGCAGTTAATGTGACTATATCAATGCTATAATTATGTAAATGCAATAATTATGTTATTATATATATGTTAGAATTCACACTTACTTGATATATAATAAGGTAAGATACCAGCAGAAAAGAATTTAAGATTCACAAATACGTTGTCACTTCATCAATTTATGACAAGGGGGGGCAACCCGTGGCCCGTCTTGAATAATTTCGCGGCCCGTGAGATTTATCACGCTTTTACAAAAATATATTTATTTTACAATGGTCAAAGTAATGGAAACTAATGTATAAAAAAAAAAAAAAATCCGTTATGTGTGCATCCATATATTCAAAAATTAACCGTCGAAATTATGAGAAAAATTAACTTTGATTTTAAATTAATATTCTTGCGAATATATAACAGATATTGCCTGTTTTATTTATGAGTTTACAGTTATGAGTTCGCAGAATAATTAAATTATATTCTGTGAATTCATGATGCGATAACAGGTTCTATATTTCACTTTAAGTGACCTCAGTGACCATCCTAGATACACCCAGTTGATTGTTCATAGCAGAGCAAACCAGACTCTTAGTTCAAGTTGTTACCACTGTTGGTTCAACTTACACCTTCGAATCGTTTTTTCGAAAACGATTTTGACCAAACACAAAACAAGCTCAAGCATAACGGACGCAACACCCATTACGATGTGCAAATACCCAACTTGAGATCTGTTTGCAAAAGTTAAGTGAAAGAGTAGAGAAACAAATATCGCACTAGCAAAATAAATATTTTTTAATGATTTCATTTCTTTATTTCATTTATATTTATATATTTTTTATATTTCTTTTGTTTATCTTCATTTGTATTATATATTTCTTTGCAATGTGCGTTTAGTATCCTTATTATTATATTATCTATGTTTACATGCAAGAATAATAGTAAACACAAAAATAATAACTCATTATGTTTCAGTTTTTCATTCCAAAAAAAAAACAAAAAACCCGTCTATAGTGGGTCTAAGTCTAATATGGGGATATATAATTTTATATGCTGCCCGCGGAGTCAGAATGCATTTCCAAAGTGGCTTGCAAGATCATTTGGGTTAGCCACTCCTGGTTTATGATGCTATCTATAACACCACATACACACACACTTTTCAGTGACCCATATAATAACAGCTACCTTAAATGTCGTTCAATCTGAATAATTGCAGTTACGTTTTCAAAAAAAACATGATAGCAAAAATAAGAATTCGAAAAGATAATAGAAGATATTTGCTTAAGTGCCATTAATTTATTATCTTAAAAGTTTTTCCTTCATTGAGTAAAAAGAAAGTAAAAAATAACTTTCGGCTTTTTCATAATTTTTTTTTTGTGTTCCAGTTTAATTTATGGGAGTTCCCATTTAAGAAATTATCTTTAATAACGAGATTTTAAGCAACGATTGTTACTTTTTGATTTTATTTCTTTCAACAGAGGCTTCAATGAAAAATGACGTGAAGCTCAAATTTTTGAGGTTAATGAGTTTTTAACGCCACAAAATTGCACTGTAGATTTTTCAACCAAAAATTGTTTATATGAAAATCTCAAAAAATATATGTACTACTGTGCCCAAAAAGTAAGACCACTTATTTTTTTTTTTTTCAAAAACTCTTCATTTATTCATCCAAATTTATTTCATCGCCTTCAAAGTCATGCCCCCTTGACACAATGCACTTATGACAACTTTTTTTTTCAATCCCCAATGCATGCTAAAAAGTCATCGGCAGGGATGGCATTCAAAGCGCGCGGCGATTCACGTTGAATCTCCTCAATCGACTCAAAACGGTGTCCCGGTGAGGTCTTTTGAGTTTAGGGAATAGCCAGAAATCGCACGGTGTGAATACGGTGGTTGTGGAACGATATAGGTTTCATTTTTGGTGAAAAAGTCACGAAGAATCAATGCAGTGTTTGCTGGCGCATTCGGTGTTTTCGTTACTAATCGAGATTTGACGCGTTTGAGGCCCAAAATGGAATTGACCGATCCTTTTGAAATTCCAGCATTATCAACAAGGTCTTTGTTCAATTAATTCAGACATTTCAAAAATCGCCGGAATGAGTTTTCAGGTCTCACAAAGCCAAGCGAAATTCAAACATTTATAAATATTTTGACGTGAAATTTTACACAGATGTCAAGGACAGTGCCAGCAACCTAAAAAAAAAAATAAAAAATAAAAATTCCATTAGCCCCGGGAATTTTAAATTGAAAAATTGGTCTTACGTTTTGGACACAGTAGTAGTTTAAAAATTTTTCGACTTTAGTGAGAACAATAAAACATTTGCAAATTCCCTTCAACTAAGAGCAACATAATAATTAATATGCATCCATGAATTCGTATTTCAATGAACTTAAAGGCTTTGTATTTCGTATTTCAATGGACATAAATAATTTGAAAATTGGTCTTACTTTTTGGACACATATATATAGTGCATGTATTGTATTATATATTACAGATTTATTCTCTAGTATTACTCGATGGATTTGAGATTTCTATATAAATGTTTCTCTTTTGTTCATTAGAATATATTACTCAAATAATATCAATATATACAACAGAAAATAATTTAAATTTAGTGATGAAACTTGATTCTCTTACATTGTATAAATCACAAAACAAGACGGAATTCGTATTCGCTACAAGTTTATTTCTGAAATGAAACACAGGCGATATATCACGACACTTGGACCTTCATGAAAATGCATATGAACGTCAGCGCATTGCAGTGATTGAGCTGACTACATCATATTAAATTGTAGGCTATCAGATATTTCATTACATGGACAAATGGTAAAATCTATTCAGGGGATCCGGTTTAATAACTTACAAACTTTTAACCATGAATATGTTTTGAACTTAGATAGATGCATGGGATTGAAACTCATCTCATAAATAAAGGACAAAAGTTTTGAATTTGTCCCAAAATTGGAATTTATTTCATTAATGCAGGAAATAAATTGTTCATGATCAAAACATTGGAAGGCAAGATAGTAATGAAATATTTTGAAACACACAGAGGAAATATTCCATTAAGCATCGATAAATTTTCACAATTATATAAAATATATTTTCTCTTTATGAAATGAGTTATATAATTCATTTATATATAGATAATATATCTATATATTATCATATATATCATTATATATATATATATATATATATATATATATACAGCCTGAGTAAAAACTTTAAGGCCAGTAAAAAAATTTTTGAGAAAATAAAATGAAATAAAAGGAATTCAAATAATATTAATTATTAAAGTTCATTGATAAGAAATAAATGCTATAAACATAATTTGTAAATACATAATTATGAGAAACATGTGGTTATTTACAAAGTTAGTATTTCTGCCTGAGTAAAAACTTTAAGGCCACCAGTCATTTTTTAAAAATAAATATAATATAATCGTGTAATTACCATTGCAACTACTAGCTTGTGACAACGCTGCAATTTTCATATTTGTCATACGTTTCTTCGAAGTATTGGTGATCTTTGTGAAGATGGCGAAGGGTAAGAAGTTAACTGATCGTGAAAAAGAGGACAGATCGAAGCTTTGTCTTCAACAGGAATGAGTAGTCGTGCTATTGCGATAAAGATAGGAAGATCAAAGACTGTAGTCAACAATTTTTAAAATTGAAAGACAATTATGGTAAAAAGAATACTGGGGGAAGACCTAAAGCTTTGTCCTCGCGTGATGAAAGAAGAGTTTGCCAACTTGCATCTACTGGAAAGTACTCAACCAGGAAACTGATTCCGACGACAGGTTTAAAAGTTTGTCAAAAAACGATTTATAACACAATTAGAAGGTCTGGAAGGTACACTTATACAGCAAAATTGACTAAGCCTCAGTTACTGCAGAGACACAAAATAGAGCGTTTGAACTTTGGCCAGAAAGTCATGACCTGGGACAACCAATGGATAGAAATTATTTTTCTGACAAAAAAAAAAAAAAAATGGAATTTGGATGGACCAGATGGCTGGAATTTCTACTGGCATGATATAAGAAATGAAAAAGAAATATTCTCCAAGCGCCAATTAGGTGGAGGGTCTGTCATGACTTGGGGCTGTTTTTCTTACAATGGTGTGGGCTCAATTGCATTCGTTTCAGGTAGAATGAATTCACAAGGATACCAAAATGTCCTAACAAATCATCTTTTGCCAAATGCTGAATGTCTTGCTGGAGAAAATTGGAAATATCAGCAAGACAATGCACCGATCCATTCGAGTAACAGCACAAAAAATTGGTTCCAAGTCAACAATGTTGAAACTGTGAAATGGCCAGCTAGATCACCTGACCTCAACCCAATCGAGAACCTTTGGGCTGACTTAGCAAGAAGAGTTTATGCAAATGGGAGACATTTTACATCAACAACAGAGCTGAAATCTACTATCGAAGATGAATGGTATAAAACCGACCCCACCCTTTGTCAAAAACTCGTTTCATCCATGAAAACAAGAATATTTGAAGTAATTCGAAGTAAATGGCTCCTACACAACCTTCTAAGAATTTGTAATTTTTTCTTATATGTTATTTTCTATGTTGGCCTTAAAGTTTTTACTCAGGCTCAAATATTCATCTGTGTGTTCTGTAATATTTTCTAATAATAAAATATTTGCAAATTAATTTTCTACTTTTTTTACTTTTATTTAAGCTCAATAATTATCAATCAAATGGTATTTTAATTCCTCAGTTTAAATGTTTCCATTTTTCTCAAAAATGTCTACTGGCCTTAAAGTTTTACTCAGACTGTATATATATTATTGTACAATACATATAACGCGTTAATTATAAAAGAAAACTTTCAAGTAAAGTATTCAACATGTTGCATTTTATATGTAATATAAAATGTAACTAAAAATTTAATGTATATTATTTAATAATAATATTATTATAATATCTTTACACACACACACACACACACACGCACACACACACACACACATATATATATATTTCAACTGATCAGATAACCTAAATAAAAAGATTCATGCTAAAAAAATAATAATTAAATGCCAGCAACTATTAACATTTGAATATAATTCGAGTTTTAATAACTATTCATTTAGTTTCATTATACAGCGTTATTTTTCAAAAATTTATTTTATAAATTCTATTTGTAAAATATTTAAAAAATGTATCCTGAGATTGTTATATCTGTTTAGAAAATTCAGTAAATATAATTTCTTTAGAAATGAAAATTTGATAAGTCAAATAAATTTAAATTCAGAATTTTAAGGGAAATTAATTTTTGACAAATTCTCAACGTCATTTTTCGTTTTGCTCTAATCTGATGTCAACAATAGTTTAATTTCCCTTTGCGATCTCGTTAATATTTTGTCTTGGAGTTTCAAAAAGTCTGAATTTAAATTTTTTTAAATTTTTATGCCAGTCTAATTAGAGAAATATGTTCTATTGATACATATTTTTAAGAAGTTCTTCAAATTTTCCAAAAAGTTAAAAAGTTGATTGTAATAGAAAACCAAAGTTGATTACATACTTTTAAAATACTATTACTTAGAAAATTTCCAGAATTACAGCTTGTGTCTCAAAAATTTCTTAAAATGTATTTATTATAAAATAACTTTTTCTTTGGATTTGTCGAAAATATATGAGGTGTATTAATAAGACATAATTACTGCATTGGTTTTTATACTCTGAACTAAATTGTAGAAGGAAATATATTTTATGCACTTCAATTTGGAATAAAAAATATTTACAAAACTTCCAGAAGTAACTGAATATGATCTTTATTTTATGGACTAATGATGAAACGGAAAACCTGCTACTTTTATATTTATTGTATTAAAAATAGTTATTCAACTGAACAGTTTTCTTTACATAAAACACTTTGTATTTTCGCTGAAAAAATAATGATGTAATATTTTTATTTTTTAAATAAATATCCAAAAGGAAAGACAGTGCTAGTGTTTAAGAATGCCTAGTAACTGTTTCTTTCCCTTTTTGATATTTATTTAAAAATAAAAATATTACATCATTTTCAACCGAAATTAGGATTTCATGCCAAGCTGTTCAGTTGAGCTAACTACAGTACAATAAATATAAGTAGCAAAGTTTTCTTCATCATTAGTATAAAGCTAAAAGATCTGTTCAATGGAAGTTTTCAAACTATTTTTATTCATGAGTGCATAAATATATTTCCTTCTGAGCCCAGTTCACAGAGTAAAACCAGTACGTATGTCTTATTAACCGCCTCATATTTTCGATGAAGTATTTTATAAATAAATACATTTTAAATTTTTGAGACACAATGCAGACTACATTTTCACAAGTAATGTATTTTAAAAGTATGTAATCAACGACCTGTACAATCAACAGCACAGAAGAATTTGAAGAATAACAAATATGTATCAATAGAACATATTTCTGGCATAAAACAAAAAAATTTAAATTCAGACTTTAAGCTTTCCAAAGATGGCACATATTGTTATGGAGAAGTAAACAAAACAAAATGACATTTGTCAAGAATACCTTAAAATTCTGAGACTACTGACTTATCAATTTTCATTTCTACAAAAATTATGACACTGAATACTCCCAAGCAGGTATAGCTGTCTCAGGATATGTTGCCACAAAATAGAACATGAAGTAAATTTTGAAAATGAGTAAATGAATAGTTGTAAAACTCGATTATATTGGGGTAATAGTTGCTGGCATTAGTATTATTTTTTAGCATGAATCTGACTGGAAATTATCTGTCCCAGTTGAAAATATATATATATGCGGTGATGACAATGTATTGTGCGTATAATATATTGTGTGTCTTAAATCAGCCATAATAATATTGACCAAATAATATACGTGCACATTTTATATTACATATAAATACTGACATGTTTTGCAGTTTTCTTTACCCATATGTATTGATGCAATATGCAGTCTGGTAAAACACAGGCCAAATTGCGAAAAGAAAAAATAAACATTTTAAACTAATCAAATACCATTTGATGATAATTATTAACAATAAAAGTAAAAGTAGAAAATTGAGCTTTGCAAATATTTATTATTAAATATTACAGAAGCACACAGATGAGTATTTGAGCCTGATAAAACTTTAAGGCCAGCATAAGAAACAACATATAAAAAAAAAATTTAATTCTTCCAGAAGGGTTAGTGTGAAATTACCTCGTGAATTACTCAAGTATTAACATTTTTAATGGATGAAACAGTTTTACCATTCATCATTCAGCTATGTGATGTAAGCTGTCTCCCCACCTGCCTCGGCTTCTTGCTGGGTCGGCAAGGCCCAGGCTGGCCATTTGCCGACCAGCATTGATGACTGGAGACAATTTTCCCTGATAGCTGTCTCATGGATCAGTCGATAACTGCTGATATTCTCAATTTTCTCCAGCAAGATTTCGGCGACAGCAAAAAGATGTTAGAGCTGTACATCATAATCAATTCATTCTGCCTGAAACCGAATGCATGAGCACGAAAAGGCAGCTACAGTGGCATGTGGCAGTATTTCTTTTTCATTTCTTGCTGTCATGCCAGTAGCGCCATCCATCCCAGAATTCCAGCCTTTTTCGTCAGGCTCACATCCGTCGCCAAGCGCTGTGCCGGCCTGAGGCTTGAGCAGCTCCAGTTGCTCTGAGTCCGTGACCATAAATGCGTTTTTGACAAACTTTGCAAATCTGATGTTTCCTGGATCAGCTGGACCAACAGAAACTCTTCTTTCATCACGCGAAGAACAAAAATTTACAACTTTTTACCATAGTATGCTCAATACAAAATGTTGACTACAATCTGATCTTCCTATCTTTTATCGCAACAACGGCACTACCTCATTCTATTGAGACTGAAAACTTTCGATCTGTCATATTTCTTCTTGCCCTTCGCCATCTTCACAGATCTGTGAAATATGAAGCCGGCTATGCAAGCTAATGTGCATTACGATTGTAATATATTTGTTTTTAAAAATGACTGTGACAGCAAAATTTTACTCGAGCAGAAATACACTTTGTGAAATGACCACATGTTTCTCATGGTATGATTTTCAAATTATGTTTATAACATTTTATTTGCTTATCAATGAAGACAATAATTGTATTGACCCCAATTCCTTTACGCATTTCTCAAAGTACTGACGCAAAGATTTACTCAGGCTGTAAATATATATATAATATATATATATATAATATAATGATATATATGATAATATAGATATATTATCTATATATAAATGAATTATATAACTCATTTCATAAAAAAGAAGAGTATATTTTATATAATTGTGGTAGACCTTGGTGCTCCTCTGTGTCAAATATTTTCATTACTGTATCTTGCCTTTCCAATGTTTTGATCATGGCTGGTATTTCCTGCGTGTGAAATAAATTCAATTTTGGGACAGAAGTTCAAAACGTCACTATATGAGATGGTTCAATCCCATCATGTAAGTTCTGCTATTCATGGTTAAAGAGATTTGTGAGACCAAACCCAGTCTAATGGAAGAGCACCGACTGTCCATGTAACAATATCTGATAACCTACAATTTAATATGATGTAGTCAGCTTTCAATCACTTACTGACTCTTCATTTCTGAATTTGAAGTGTAAGTATTCTGCTCTTGTGTTTCATTTCCAGAAACTCTTGTAGCAGCTCATAGCTGTTTTGTGTTATAATGTAAGAGAATCAGGGTTTCATCACTAAACTAAGTATTTTCTGTTGTATATATTGATATTATTTAGTAATATTCTAATGAACAAGAAGAAAAACGACTATATAGAGAAATCTCAAATCCATCAGTAATACTAGAGAGAATACATGACATATGTACAATACATGCACTATATATATATTGTCCAAAAAGCTGGACAATTTTCAAGTTATTTGTCCGATAATACGAAAATAAAGCTGGGTCATTGATACGTAATAATATGTTGCTCTTAGTGAGGGGAGGCCTTACAAATGTTTATTGTTCTCACTAAAGTCGAAAAATTTTAAAACTACTGCGTGTCCAAAACGTAAGACCAATTTTCAATTAAATTCGGGCACAATAATTTTTATTTTATTTTTGGGTTGCTGGCATGTCATGCATCTGTGCAAAATTTGCGTCAAAAATATTTATAAATGTTTGAGATTTCGCTTGGCTATTGAACCTGAAAACTTCATTCCGGCGATTTTGAATTGTCTGGGTGATTGAACAGACGTTGACAACTCTAGCAAAAGGAGATCGGTCAATTATTTTGGTGCTCAAGCGCGTCGAAAGCGTATGTTAACTGGCGAAACACGAATGCATCTTCGCTCATTGATGGCACAAATGACTTTCACCAAAAAATGAAACTATATCGTTCACAACCACCATATTCACACCGTGCGGCGCAACCCATTACAAACAAAGATCACCGTTCTCATTGAATCGATGAATTCACGTGTCGCCACGCCCGCCTGTGCCATCCTCTGCCGATGGCTGAGAGGTGAAAAGGTTGTCATAAGCCACGTGTCAGGGTACTGACGAGGCGATAATAAACTGAATGGGCGTGAAGAGTTTTGAAAAAAAAAAATGAAGTGTCTTGAACAGTAATACATATATTTTTGAGATTTTCATATAAGTATTTTTGGTTAAGCATCTACAGTCTAATTTATGGCGGTCACGTCAACAAAAATTGAAGCTTCCGTCATTTTCATTGAAACCTCTGATAAGAAACAAAACAGAAGCTAACAATCGTTAAAATCTCGTTATTATGAACTGTAAATGAGAACTCCCAACTGTGGAACACAAAAAAGGGTATGAAAAACCGAAGATATTTTTACTGCATGTGAAAGCAGATGGCGCAAATTGGCATAAGCAAATAGCTATCTTCTGATATCTTTTCGAATTCTTATTTTTGCTATCATCAATTTTTGAAGGCTGTAACTTTACAGTATTCAGGTAACGATTTAGGCAGCTATTGACCACTTATGGGTGCTGAAAAAGTGTGTGTATGGTGATAGCATCATAGAAGCCAGGTGGCCCCCAGCCCAAATGATCTTGCAAGCCACTCACGGCTCCGCAGCCTTGCCTCAGCCATGTCCCCCATATTAGGCCCAGGCCCTGACGGGTTTTTGTTTTTGGAATGAAAAACTGAAATAATGGTTGTTATTTTTATTGTTCTTGCATGTAAACATAGATAATATAATAATAAGGATACTAAACGCTACGACAAAAGAAATATATAATACAAATGAAGATAATAAAGAAATAAAAATATATAAATATAAATGAAATAAAGAAATGAAATCATTAAAAATATTTATTTTTGCTAGTGCGATATTTGTTCTACTCTTCGCCAACTTTTACAACCGATCTCCAGTTAATATTTATCATGATGTTGCGTCGGCGTTTGTGTTTGGTAAAAAATCATTTTCGAAAAACATTCGAAAAAATGGATTGAGCCAACAGCGCCAACGAACTAAGAGACATTTCTTTCTTATGAGCAATCAGCTGGGTATCTAGGGATGGTGAAATATAGAACTGTTATCGTAAATGAAATTCTGGAATATAATTTAATTATTCTGCGGAGCATAACTGTATAGGCTCATAAATAAAACAGGCAGCTTCAGCTCTGTTATATATTCACAAGTGCTGTTTTAAAATCAAGCTATAATTTCGACTTGGTTAATTGAATATATGGATGCACACATAACGTTGAATTTTTATACGATGGATTTCCATTATGACCATGCAAACAAATATATTTTGTAAAAACGTGATAAATCTCACATTTTTGAAAAATTATTGTCGCAAATTGATGAGCATATTTAAACGTGAAGATCTTCAAATTCTTTCTGCTGATATCTTACCTTGTCACTATATCAGTAAGTGAGATTCTAACATATGCAATGGCATGATTGCATTTATAATTACTGGCATGATGGGGTCACATTGCAGTAAATTTGACGGATGGAGGCCCACATTCAGGGAATATAT